>CM076576.1:843049274-843078743 GCA_034641835.2 Pinus albicaulis
CTCCTTTATATTGAACTAGATCAGTTCTTAAAATTTCCTCTTGTCTGATCTCATCTAGCTCATTCAATTGCTCCATTCTATGCTTTTGGGCTTCTGATAAGTCCATCCCCAACTGAACTGCTATCTTGAAGGTCTTGACTTGGAACTCAATGGGGAGCAAGACTTCTTTCACATAAACAAGTTCATAGGGAGAATGTCCTGTTGTATTTCTCCATGTAGTTCTGTAGGCCCACAAGGCTTCAGGAAGCCTTTCTGCCCAATCTCTTCTATGTAGATGAACAATTTTGGTGATGATACTTTCAAGAACTTTATTTGTGGACTCCACTTGAACATTTGCTTATGGATGGTAAGGAGTAGATCTTCTGTGCTTGATTTTGTATTCTTCCATCAATTTCTCCACCAAATTGGATGTGAATTGGCTCCCCTGATCTGTCACAATTTCTCTTGGAACACCAAAGCGAGTAAAAATATCCTCATAAAGAAAATTAACAACTAAATTTTCAGTAGCAGATACTAATGCTTTGGCTTTTACCCATTTAGTAACATAATCAGTACAAACCAATATATACTTCTTTTGCTTAGATGGTGGATTAATAGGTCTAATGAAATCTAAAGCCCATTTTTCAAAGGGTTCAATGAGTACCTGTGTTTGCAATGGCATTTCATTTGAAAGGGTAGGTTTCCCTATTCTTTGGTAGCTGTCACACCTTTTGACATATTGTTTTGCATCTTTGAAGAGGGAAGGCCAATAATATCCTAAAGAGAGGATTTTATAGGACGTCCTTTTGTCTGCAAAGTGTTCGCCGCATGGTTCATCATGACATGCCTTAAGAATATCAGGCATTTCATCTTCCCCGACACATCTTCTGATCACAAGATCTGGCCCTATTTTAAACAATTCGTTAGAGATCCATGAATATTTTGAACTCTCCTGAATAATTTTTCGTTTTTCACTTGAAAATAAATGTGAAGGTAGTTTCCCTGTAACCAAATAGTTAGCAATATCTACATACCAAGGAGTCTTAATAGTTACTGCAAACAAATATTCATCAGGAAACTTATCCTCTACAGGAGAATCTTCTTTAGTATTCTAAATCCTAGACAAGAAATCAGCTACTGTATTCTGTTTTCCTGGTCTATCCAACACAGTAATATTGAATTCTTGCAAAAGTAAAAGCCATCTTGTCACTCTGCCATTAGTAACAAGTTTTTTCATTAAATATCTAATTGCAGAATGGTCAGTATGAATAAAAGTTTCATAGCCTGTTATGTAATGTCTAAATTTATTAATTGCATGAACAACAACTAAAAAATCTTTTTCAGTCACAGTATAGTTCAACTCTGTGGGAGTCAAATTTTTACTGGTATAATAAATGGCATAAGGAACTAAATCTTTTTGACCCAACACGGCTCCTAGAGCTGTATCTGAAGCATCCGTAGAAATATGGAAAGGGAGTTTCCAATTTGGTCCTCTCAAGATAGGTGCTTCAGATATTCTTGTTTTCAAAGTTTCAAAGGCTGATTGACAATCGGGATCCCATTTAAATTCACAGTCTTTTGTAAGCAATTTGAAGAGTGGAGATGCTATTTTAGTGAAGTTTTCTATAAATCTTCTATAGTAACCAGTAAATTCTAGAAAACTTCTAACATCTCTTTGACAATTTGGAATAGGCAACTTGGAGATGACTTCAACTTTTGATCTATCAACCTTAATCCCATCTCCTGAAATATGATGTCCTAAAACAATCCCTTCGGTAAACATCATAAAGCATTTTTCATGGCTTAATGAAAGGTTTGTTTCTTTACATCTTATGAGAACTTTTTCCAAATTTTCTAATGCCTCTTCAAATGAATTACCATAAACTGTAAAATCATCCATATAAACCTCTACACAATCATGGATTAGATCGGAAAAAATTCCTAGTACTGCCCTTTGGAATGTTGCAGGTGCATTACATAACCCAAAAGGAAGCACTCGGTAGGCAAAAGTTCCCCATGGACAAGTAAATGTGGTCTTATCTTGATCTTCAGGTGCTACCTGAATTTGATAATAGCCACTAAAACCATCCAAAAATGAAAAGTACTTTTTACCTGCTAATGTATCTAATACCTGATCAATAAAAGGCAAAGGAAAGTGATCCTTCAAATTTGCTTTGTTCAATTCCCTGTAATCAATGCATACCCTCCATTTACCATTCTTTTTAGGTACTATAACCAAAGGAGAAACCCATCAGCTATCTGAAATTAGATAAATGAAGTTTACATTGAGTAGTTTTTGGAGCTCTTCTTTCACTATCTCCCTAAGATTTGGATTCATCCTTCTTTGAGGTTTTTTGATTGGTATACTATTTTCCTCAATATAAATATGATGGATGGAAGTCTTAGGATCAATACCTTTCATGTCAGTATACTCGCATGCAAATGCAGTAGAATGTTTTTGCAAGGTTTTGGTTAGTTCTTCTTGCTGTGACTTTTCCAAGTGTTTGTTGATATTCAATGTTTTTCCTGGAAAAATATCAATAGTAGAACTACCAAACTCTTCCATAGAGTAAAGAGACATTTGTATTGATGATAAATATTCTATGTAAGATTCCAACTGAAATTGTGTGGGGTCATATTCTGAAGATGTCTCAAAATTTTCTAATGTGTTCAGAATTTGACTATCCTCACTGATCTCAGAAATGGTAAAGATAGGTTGTATAGTGTCCTCATCATTGAACCATTCATTGTCTCCTACTTCTGTAATTGCTTTTGCTGGAGGATACAATTTTAATTTCTTTGTCGAATTACCATTAGAAATGTACATGTCCCCAGATCTACAACTAATAAAAGCATCAGCTCTGGCTAGCCAAGGTCTTCCTAAAATAAGTGGGTGCCCTCCTAGATTACTCTTGGGAGTCAAAATCATAAAATCTACTGGATATTCCCAAGAATCTAAGGAGACTGAAATATCTTCTAATACACCATATGGTTTAATAATTGATCGATCTGCAAGTTGCAGTAAAGTAGGTGTAAAAAGAAGGTTAGGAAGTTTTAGCTGGTCCATAGTCTGTCTACTCATAATGTTGATAGCAGCCCCTAAGTCAATCAACGTGTTTGGAATTTCTATCCCATTTATATGTGTCTTGACAATTTGACTTCCTGGATCTACATACTTCTGCTTGGTAATTTTTCCCATCATAATATCTGCAATCTTTCCTACCAGGTGGATTCTTCTTGTGTCTTTTAGTTTCCTTCCTGGTCTTTTGAAACTCAACTCCTTTATGGTTTTTGCTAGAATAGGAATCTCTCGAATGGCTTGTAGCAAGGGAAGCTTGATACAAAAATTCTTCAATTCATCTAGAAAATCATAGTTAGGCAACAAGATTTGTTTTTCCACCCCGTTGTCAATTTGTAGTCTTTCAGGAAAAGGAGGTGTAGATAAAGATGCAGGTTGCTCAACTATAGGAGTTGTAGGTGTTGACTTTTCTTCTTTTTGAATGTTTGAATTTTGAAAAGATTCTTCCTCAGAACCCTTATTGACTTGAAGAGAGTCCTCCTCAGAGGTATCTTGCTCTTGAATATCTATAGAAGGTTTTTCTAAAACTCTACCATATCTAAGTTGTACATCGTTGAGAGGAAAAATCATACAGGTAGGAAATTGTTGTCCTTCTACCAGGTAAGTATTCTAAGGATTCTTATTATTAGGATTTGGCAATGGCTGAGCTGGAAGTTGATTTGTCTTTTTTTGGTATGGGAGCATGAGTTGATGATTTGGATTTTGTTGAGACGGTTGTTGTTGTGGAAATGGAAATGAAAGTTGTGGATTTGGGTTTGGAAGTTGTGGAGCCTGTTGATTTTGAAAAGATGGAGGATATTGATAAAATTGAGAAAATCTCCCATAAGGATTTTGCATCCCTTGTACCCATGGTTGATATGAATTCTGATGTTGGGGCCAAGGTTTTTGCCAAGGATTCCAATTTGGTGGGGTTTGAACATTCATAGGGTTGTTAAACCCTTGAGTTTGTTGTCCCTGCCAAGGTCTTCTTGTAACAAAACAGAGAGATTCTACTGAATTTGGGTCTTCTTGAAAGACAGCTTTGAGTCCAGGAATTGAAGGACAATCCTTGATCTCATGATTCTCTGAGCAAATCATACATGTTTCTACAACTTTTGCATCCAAGGGACATTCCCTTAAAGCATGTTTCTTCCTACATTTCGGGCAAAAGATGGCTAAAGCGTCTGTTTCTGCTTTCTGCTTGTTTTGGATTTTAAGGGTGTCTAGTTGTTCACTAAGGCTCCCTAAGATATCAGTTTTGAACTCATCAAGCATGTTACCAATATCTGCCCTACTTACTGATCCAGTTGCAGATTTGTTAGCCCTAATAAGAGAAGGATCCCTAGGCCCTTTTCCTGTTTTAGATTTTCCTCTTGAGAGATGGACACATAGTTCTATTATGTCACGAAGTGGGAGTTGAGAAATGTCTCCTTTCCCCATCATGTTTAAAATATCTATCCATTCATCTCTAATGGCTTTTAATATGAGGGCTTTCAAGGTTTCATCATCTAAGTTGCTCATCTTTGCTCTTTTCAAGTTGTATTGAAATCTTCCAAGTAAGTCTTCCAAATTTTCATCTTCTTTTTGCATCATTTTGAATACCTCATCCTTGTGATTGGTGGGCATACAATAGTCCAAGTATCTATCCAAAATTGTTTGTTTCATATCATTCCAAGTCCTAATAGATTGAGTGGCTAATCCCATGAACCATTTCAAAGCAGCTCCCTTCAATGTTGAAGGAAACAGTTTGAGTTTTTGAGAGTCTTCCATATAGTCATAGGTTCGGCACACGACTTCAAACTCAAACAAAAATGTTTCAAGATCCTCACTTCGCAATCCATAAAAGTTGGGGAGGACATATGGTGAGATATTTTTCATTGTTGTATGAGTTTCCTCATCAACTATAGGGAATCCAAACAAGTTGTCTCCTTCCCTATTTCTACCATTATTTCCTTCACCATTGTTGTCTCCATTGTTTCCTCCTCTTCTACCTCTACCTCTACCTCCATCTATTACTTCCTCTGCCATGATAGTTTCTTTAGAGTCCTTAAAGTCTTCTAGTTCTTCTACCAAGGGAGGATGAGAGAGAGTCTCTTTGTTTTCTAAATGGGATTGAGTAGATGGTATAGGAGAATCCTCTAATTCAGCTACTCCTTGAGTTCCAAAAATCTTAAGGCTAGGGGTAGATGGTGGTGAATCTGGTCTATGCCTTGAAGAAGATGGAGTTGTGAAAATCAAACTCTTGGCTTTAGCTATAAACCTTCCCCTAGAATCTCTTGCTCTATGCATGTCATTTTTATTTTTATTTTTTAAAAGTTGGGCTAATAATTCTCTTTCTGATCTTCCAGGTCACACTAGGTGCAAGAAGAGAGCATACTTAAGAAATTACTAAACCAATAACTCTCTTTTCTGATCCTCCAGATCACACTAGGTGCAAGATGAGAGCATACTTCAAGAAGTTATCAAGTTTTCCCTTCTTTTATGATTTTATGTGTTTTTTTTTTTAAGAAATTGGCTACCTAGTTACACTTCCCCGGCAACGGCGCCAAAATGTTTGGTCAATTTAGTGTGTCCTAAATTGCTGCATTTAATTTTTCAATCCAGGATTCGTAAGCTGATGAAGTGTGGCGCACTATATGTGCAAGATAACCTATTTCTTAACTTTTTGTCGTTTTTGGTTTTCTAAGATGAAATGGAAATTCTAAAATGAAAACAAGTATGGTTATGTTTGTTCAAGGAAATGATATCCTCTATAATGATTTACCAACTTGAAACTTAAAAAGGAATTTGAAAATTACAATGACAAAAATTGAAAGGAAATGAAAATGCGTTGCTGAAATGAAAATATGCTGCTAATCTAATGAATCAAAACAGTGAACTAGTGAGCATGAAACCAAAATATTCTTGCTGCTGTCTAAACACAAAATAAATTATGCTGAAAGAAATCCAAAAGCTGCAATAAAGTAAATCTAAATCAATTTGCATCAACTTGTCTTCTGATCCCTCATCATTAGTCCAGCTATGATTTTCGGAAGTAACCATAAACAACTTGAGTAACTGACATCTAACTTGTAGAAAGTAAACTACTATCAAACCATACATTCATAATTCAATCCCTCACCATCAGTCCAGCTGTGGCTTTCGAAGGTAACTGAAGATGTCATGCACAATTTAATATATCTAAATTTGCAGAAAGGAAACTAATACCAAACTACACATTTCATAATACAATCCTTCACCATCAGTCCAGCTGTGGCTTTCGGAGGCAACTGAAGATGTTATGAGCAGTTTAATATATCTAAATTTGCAGAAAGGAAACTAATATCAAACTACACATTTCATAATACAATCCCTCACCATCAGTCCAGCTGTGGCTTTCGGAGGCAACTGAAGATGTTATGAGTAGTTTAATATATCTAAATTTAACTACTGAAGCAAATGAGCAAAACTAAATTAAACAAAGCAGTACTGAAATTAAACAGAAACTAAGAAAAACAAATTAGCAGCAGAACAATGTTAATTCCATGTCATTAGTCAAAAAGCTATGAAAATGCCCGGGCTGCCTATCTATAACCTGAAACAAGAACACTGATAAGTGATTAATAACATAAAACATGAAAGACAGAAGTGAAATGGAAAGCAGGAAAGTTTATCAACAGAAATGAAGCATATATACCATGAAAGATGCAGTGTATAAACATGTGAATGGATTATGGCATAATGAACTTTAAAGAAATAAAACAAGAACTATACACTAATGCACAAAACCTTAGCTGAGCAGGGGCCCTCTACACCAGCCTTGGCAACAATCTTCAAGTACGAATTAAGTCTGAAAACAGAGTCTTCTTATATTAAAATGCAGTCATAACAGTAAGGTGGTATTACGGCACTAAGGCAGCGTAATTACATTACAGAGAAGACTAATAAAAGATAGCAGAGACTAACATCGACTAACTCTATATGCGTATGCAAATGCATTATATATAACAAAAGGTAATGTAACTGATTTCCTAAAGTTTATGCTAATACAAAACACGTAGACCATTACGTCCACGGATCTAGGATCATGGCCGTGTTGGAAAGTAAATCTATGAGGAGTGGATGCTTGAATTCGGCTATGGAGCCATGTACAGATGTCGACTTGTCCTCCGCAACTCAGAAACAGCCATATGAACCTTCACGTGACACGAAACAGAGTCCTGTCACCGTGAGACTCTATGGTTGACTTCCATGTGGACGCCTTTGACCGCGGCTTCTTTAGATGAGTTTGCTCGAGCCAATAGGACACAAACCATGTCCACATCTTCATTTTAACCATGTTAGATGCTCTTTTGCAATTAATATACAATGATATTGACAACTTGGGAGGTTCAGGTGAGTGAAAAAGGTATAGAAAAGTGTATGGAAAAGATGCAGAATTGAGACTCAACAGAATGCTTCCATGCAATGAGACATCAATACCAAGAGTAGATTGCATATATGAGTGGACTTATTTTTCCTTGCTCTCACTGCACAGATTAGTATTCCTCTTCTGTGCATCAAAATTCTGAAATAGATAGGGGTGTGTGCCCCTAGTCATATGATGTTGGTCCTCCTCCCTATCTTCTTCTTCCATATTCAAGATATCGCAATCTATCAATGATGGCACATGTTGCTCATGGATTATGCACTGATCTCTACATGTGATATTCTTTGAAACTTCTTGCAAGGGTACAAAAATTCCTGTCTTTAGAGCAATTGCTCCATCTTCCTCTCCATGAGGTACTAGATCTTCTCCTGATTTCAAAAAATTGTTACCTCCAACCTTCTCTTCCCCTTCATCATGAATGGAGGTTACCTCATCATCATTAAGAGGCTCTTTGTTTTGATCGTATTTTGTAAAAGAGATCTCCATGTATTCCTTTTGAGAAGAGAAATCTTCCTGAAGTGGGGATCTTGCCTCTAGCAAGGTATTCTAAAAAATTTTAACCCCCTAAATAGCATTCTGGAATGGAGTTGGGTTTATGGATCCTTCCAACTCATGCAAAGGTTTTTTTTTTTTAGGCTTGGCTAGCTCAACCAAGGATGTTTCAGAATGTTTTGCATCAAATATTTTCACTAGCCTCCTACTGAACTTTGCATGAGTAGATACATTTACATGATTCAAAGAATAATTTTTATAAATCCACCAGGCATAAGCCATACCTTCAAGATGAAGTGCTGCTACTCTAATGGATTCATCTTCTAAAATTTGGTGCTACTTCTGAGCCAAGATTATGTTCTGATACCCCACTAATATTTCCAAATGGGAAAATCAAGAATATAGTGCATAAACATGGAGATAGCAATGTAAATAAATGCATAAATGTAAGAGACTAACATGGAGCGTTCTTATTCATTGTAACAATAGAAAAAAGGTACAAAAATAATTTTCACACAACATATAACAAGATACCACAAGCCTCCAATAGATAAAACCCTAAACATAGAGGTGCTACTACTATATCAAAATGCTAGAGACACTACTACAACGTAGTCATTAATGATCTGCTACAGAAAATGAGTACATAAAAGGTAAATTTTTGATATATGCCTTAAAAAATACAATAAGTGAAGATCAAGGCTCTATACAAACTCCAACAAAGAACCCAAGAGGGTCTCAAGGAAAAACACCTAATAATACAGTATCAGCTACATCCCTAGTGCTAAAAGTATGCTACAAAAATATATATGGAGATTTATGGCTGAAGCTGATATAAAAATAAGAATTCTCTCCTCCTATGGATCCTCCGAATGAAAAGCTAGCCCCTTCACTGAAGAAATCATTCCCCAAATCACCCACTACAACTACCCCTACAACTCCTCCCTAAAATAATGCAGATCCAAACTGATACTATGTTATAGGGGATAAAAAAATTGTTTCCTGGTGCCAAATGTATCAATGATTCTCCAGGGCCTTCTTTACCAACTTCCCAAGAGAAATAAACCTTCCTCCACTGAGATATAGCTCAGAAATCACCCATATCAACCCTCCATAAATTCTGCCCTGGAACACAACACAACCTCAACAGGAATTTCATTGTACATTAATACTGAAGCTTTGGCCTAATGCTGGAATGTGGAATTATAGTGCAATACTCTTCCTTAGAGGCTCGTCAAGGATAGAGTTGCGCTTCCTGCTTGGGAACACCCTGTGCTGAACGACATTGCAATCTTAGCTAAACATCTGAAGAAATCTACAAGTTTAAACAAACCATAAAATATGAAATATAAAAACATATACATAATTAAATTTGGCTGCCATCCTCTTCCTTATATAAGTTGTGATCTTCCTCACCCTTGGACCCACTCATTTAAGAAACTACTTCCATGCAAAGAGTCTCCAACTAAAACTGTGTTGTCCCTCAATGAATGCCACTACTCCATGACATCGTTATTGATTTGATCAAAGTTGACCCAGTCTCCATGATCTAGCCCTTGTTCACACATAGGCGATATTTATCCAGCTTTTTTGAGGCCCTCCATTCACATTTGGAGTGGTTCTATTCCTACTAAGGAGATTTATGGGTCTCCCTACCCTCTTATTCTTCTAACTAAGAAGAAAAATTAGATTTTAATATACCAATTAGCTACATGCTGATTTAGTAATATTACAAGTTGATATTCTCTCTAGGGCTATTATAAATTCATATATTATACTCAAACACAATTCAGTTATGCATGAAAGCTACATTGAACAATAAACATATGATAGTGATTTTCAAGATGTGTATGAAAGCTTGAGTCAAGGAAACCAAAATGAAGAGTTATATTATCATGTGCATCACTTGGGCAATTTATGTATACTGAAGGGAGAAAGAAGGATTATCATCAGGGAGGCGCACACTTCATTGATTGTTGGACATTTCGATGTAAGCAAGACAATAGAGAATATCCAAAGGTATTGTTATTGGCCATGCATGATTGATACTATATCTCGTTTTATTAGAAGATGTTATTTATGTACAATAAGTAAGCATAGTAATAGGAAACTTCGATTGTAAACTCCACTTTCACTTCCTTCACATCCTTGGGAGAGTATCTCAATGGATTTTGTAGGTGGTATTCCAATGTCAAGGAAAGGTCATGGTTACTTGTATGTTTTGGTAGATATGTTCAGCAAAATGTGTCTTTTCATGGCATGTAAAAAAAAAATACAGCTGAGAAAACAACTCATCTTTCCTTTGAAAATGTATGGGTTATTTTTGGTCTTCCTGTTTCTATTGTAAGTGATTGAGACTCCTGGTTTGTTGGGAATTTTTGGTCAAAATTATGGGACATGATAGACAAATAGTTGAAGAAGAGTACAACATTTCATCGGCAAACATATGGTCAGACCGAGGTGCTAAACAGGATATTCATTCATCTTCTTAGAGGCTATTGCTGCAAACATCCTATGTTGTGGGGTGAAAAGTTGAATTACATTCAACATGCATACAAGAGGGCAATGCATTCTTCCACAAACATATCACCATTGGAGCAATGTCTTGGGTATTTACCAAGGTCACCTTTGGACTTCATTGTTGAGAAAGATGTTGCTATAGATGGTCATTGTGATATAGATAAGGAAAATAATTTTATTGATCAAATTCAGTTGGTACATCACATAGTGCAAGAACAACTTGAAAAGAGTCAAAGAAACTAAAAAGCAAGGCATGAAAAACACCTTGTTGATCACAAATTCCAGGTTTGAGATGAAGTTTGGCTATATATCACCAAAGAAAGATTGAAAGGGGAAGGTAAAAAGATAAAGCCAATCTATTATGGTCAAGTTAAAATTCTGGAAAAGATTGTTACTAATGCATTTAAGCTAGATCTTCCTCCTTATATGCAAATATATTTTGTCATTAATGTTGAGAATTTGAGATTTTTTTAGCCTCCTTTGCTTGATGATCAAACAGATCATGTTGAGTTTCCATCAATAGATGATTTCTCGCCAGATTATCTTGATGAAATTCAACAATATTTCATACTTGATAGAAGAACCAGAACTCCAAGGAGAGGGAATGTCGAATACCTTAGAGTGGGACTCAAGGGAAAAAATCCTTCTAAGGCCAAACAGATGGAGAGTGAAAGGGTGACAGAGCTATACCCTCACTTGATGAACAATTGATAGTATATTTTGGGGTCCAAAAGGCTTCTAGTAGGGAGGAATGATCAGAGGCTTATTTTTTATCTCAAAAATGAAAATGCCCAGAAATGATTGAAACTAGAATAGACAAATAGAGCTCGTCACCAGGATTATGGTGTGGTTAATTTCGTCAAAATATGTGTTCGTATGAGTAAGTTATGACCTGTTGTTCATTTTGTCAAAGAGGTAAAAAATGTGCAGAACAGTGACAGACTGATGACTTGGCACTCGAGTCAACACCTCAGGAATAACCAGGGAATATTCTCCAATTTTCACCCAATGATACTGTGACAAGTGTCACAGTCAAATTCACCAATGGTTCTTGGGAATTACAATTTTCTTCCTATTCTAAGGATGAAATTTTAATTATACGCTGCATTATTATTTTTTATGTATTGGAAATTGGGCCAATGGAGAAGGGACACGTGGAGCAAGAACAACTTGAAAATAGTCAAAGAAACTAAAAAGCAAGGCATGAAAAACACCTTGTTGATCACAAATTCCAGGTTTGAGATGAAGTTTGGCTATATATCACCAAAGAAAGATTGAAAGGGGAAGGTAAAAAGATAAAGCCAATCTATTATGGTCAATTTAAAATTCTGGAAAAGATTGTTACTAATGCATTTAAGCTAGATCTTCCTCCTTATATGCAAATATATTTTGTCATTAATGTTGAGAATTTGAGATTTTTTTAGCCTCCTTTGCTTGATGATCAAACAGATCATGTTGAGTTGCCATCAATAGATGATTTCTCGCCAGAATATCTTGATGAAATTCAACAATATTTCATACTTGATAGAAGAACCAAAACTCCAAGGAGAGGGAATGTCGAATACCTTAGAGTGGGACTCAAGGGAAAAAATCCTTCTAAGGCCAAACAGATGGAGAGTGAAAGGGCGACAGAGCTATACCCTCACTTGATGAACAATTGATAGTATATTTTGGGGTCCAAAAGGCTTCTAGTAGGGAGGAATGATCAGAGGCTTATTTTTTATCTCAAAAAGGAAAATGCCTAGAAATGATTGAAACTAGAATAGAGAAATAGAGCTCGTCACCAGGATTATGGTGTGGTTAATTTCGTCAAAATATGTGTTCGTATGAGTAAGTTATGACCTGTTGTTCATTTTGTCAAAGAGGTAAAAAATGTGCAGAACAATGACAGACTGATGACTTGGCACTCGAGTCAACACCTCAGGAATAGCCAGGGAATATTCTCCAATTTTCACCCAATGATACTGTGACAAGTGTCACAGTCAAATTCACCAATGGTTCTTGGGAATTGCAATTTTCTTCCTATTCTAAGGCTGAAATTTTAATTATACGCTGCATTATTATTTTTTATGTATTGGAAATTGGGCCAATGGAGAAGGGACACGTGGAGCAACCGAAGGCTTCCATGTGCACCCCCCCCCCTCCCCCCATGGAATTGTATGGACATATATTATTTGAACTAATGTGTAGGTATTAACCTAAGGTAGAGGCCTTACATAGTTGGTAGACATGGCTAGTTGTCAAGCTACAAACTATATTTAGTGGATGAATTTTGTGTACTGACACGAAGACTGGCAGATAGGATGGAGCCATATATATTTTTCAATCCAAATTTTTGAAATTTGGATATGTTGTGTTGCATTTCAGAACAAAAATTAGTGTGGGGGTTGGGGTTGACCCCACGACCACCCCCGTGCCATTCCGCCGTGCCTTCATCTGCTCTACTCTGTGGACCTTACCCCATAAGGTTACCACATGTATTTTGTTAGGTCACCATATTACTAGTGTTGTCCCTTATTTTTATTAGTGTATCCCCCTTATTATTATCATTGTACCTTTGTAACCCCCATATTGTTATTATTTTTCACTTACATTATTATCGTTAGGTCGGCTAGGATTATATTGTGACCCCATGGACCCCTATATATAGAAGGAGGTTTTGTCATTTGTATCATCCAAGAATTTTTCATTTATGTAATGTATTGGAGGTTTTCCCCTCGAAGTGGTTGATTTCTTAGGTGTTGATCTCTCTTTTCTTCTATTTTTGGAGTTGGTTTCATAACATTTGGTATTAGAGCTTTCGATTCTAGGGTTTCACTGCTCCAAACAAGTCATCGTGGAATTTTTGCTATAATTTTTTTTCTACGAAGGTTCAAAAGCTGAAATTTTTCTAGAGTGAAGCCGCAATCATGAGGAATGTCATGTACAAAATTCATAAATTGGTTCACAATAATTTCTGAGATATGATCTGTGGAAGTTAGGGTTTTTTTAGGCTCCGAAATTTCACCTAAAAAAGTCATCGTGGAATTTTCTCTATAATGATTTTTATACAAACGTTAAAAAGCTGAAAATTTTATAGACCGAAGCCGCAATCCTTAGGCACTAATTGTACAAATTTCAGATCTTGTTTCACAACATTTTTTGATATATGATCTGTGGAAGTTCGAGTTTTTTCAGGCCCTCGAATTTTATCTCAAAGAGGTGACCTTGGGAAAATTGTCATAACTATCTCTTTGAGCATTAGATTGGAATTTTGTAAAAAGTGGCTGAAAGTGCATAGAATTTAGTTAATTTTGTATCAATTTCATATCCAAAGGAGAAAAAAGTGAGACATGGCACGCTGTACAACTAAGTTATACTCAAACAGTCCATAATTAGGGCATTGTGGGATATTTGACATAACTTTTTCTTGAAGTATCCAAATCAGGTCAAACCTATGGAATTGGAAATAAGATTCAGAGGGCTACTACATGACTGAATTTTAGATATTGAAGATCCACAATTACTGATATAATTCAGCTTCAATATCGATCTCCTCAAAATCAAGAAAAATGTGTGTATTTTTTTTTCAAATTGCATAAGTCTTTTTTGAAAAATCAGTTTTAAGTGATTCCAAGGGCCTATTGAGCATAGATATATGTATTGGGTTCCAAAATACCCCCTAAAAATAATTCAACGATAATTAAGCTCTCAGAATACTCTACTATGACTCTTGAAGATGAATAATTACAACATGATCTATCAAAATTACAAGAGCAAGTGCATCAAATTTCGCTCTCGCAAAGAGCAAAAAAAAATGAAATGGAAGTTTTGAAGAAAGGCATGGAAGCGAAGATGGACGGTTTGAAGAAAGGTGTGGAAGCTAAGATGGATGTCGTGGAAGATGGCATGGAAGTTAAGATGGATGACATGGAAGAAAAAATGAAAGTCAACATGGAAAATATGAAGAATGCTCTAAAAGCAAGCATGGAAGGTTTGACAAAGTTGATACAAGAAATGTTTCCTGATGGTGAAAATATAGTAGAGGAAACTAATGATGAGAAGAAACTAAATGTTAATCATGGTTTCATAAAATCTAATGTTGGATGGAAGAACCACCATATTCCAAATATGGATATAAGGAAGTTTGATGGCAAGGATCCCGTAACATGGATACTACAAATGGAGCAATATTTTGATCTCAATACTATGAAAAACACACAAAAGGTACACATTGCAACTTTACATTTAGAACAATATACATTTGTATGGTATTGATGTGTTTTCTCCGATAAAAAAATTGTTTCATAGTTAATTTTTATGGAGGAAATGATAGCACATTATGAGGATACAAAGAGAAACACCTTCTTTAGCCAATTGATAAATATCAAACAAAAGGGTTCAGTGGTGGAGCACATTGAGGACTTCCAAAATTGAATATAAGGGTAACTAATATTCCAGAGGAACACAGTATTGATGTATTCATAGGAATTTAAAGGATAGCATCCAACATGAAGTTTGGGTTTGGGAACCTGATTCATTAGAGAAGGCATTCAAGTTGGCAAGAAATATTGAATGTAAAATTATTGCGACAAGGAAGCCTACCAATCACATCTATAAAGATGGAAGTGTTGCTAATTGTAGACTTCCATAACCTACAAGGTTGACACCACAAAAATTGGAAGAAAAAAGAAAAAAAGGGCTTTACCACAGTTGTGATAGAAAATACACTAAAATACATAAGTGTGTTGAGAAGAAATTATTTTACATAGATTGTGAAGAGGAGGAAAAAAATAAACAAGAAACTTCAATAGAAGAGGAAATACATTAGGAACCAACCCTAGAAGAAGAAGAAATGAGTCCTACCATATCGTATAATGAGTTTTCATGAATTACCACTCCTCAAACTCTCACTATAGAAGGACATATCAAGAAGAAAAAGGTAATAGTGTTCATTGTTTCAGGTAGTACCCACAATTTTATGCATTGTAAGGTAGCCAAGCAATTGAATTGTTTCCTATACCCAACACCAAAATGTCAAGTTATGGTTGCAAATGGGGGAACTATAAATTACTTCAGAAAATGCCATAATATCAAGCTAACCACGGGGGAATATGTATTGAATAGTCCAATGCTTTCCATTCCAATGTGAGGTGTTGATGTTGTACTAGGAGTACAATGGTTAAAATTGTTGGGGACGATAGCTTTTAATTTTCAAGAACTTTTATTCAATTTTTTTTGGAAGGAAAGGAAATAAAATTACGAGGTATTGTAGGGATGTCAGGAAATATAATAATCTCTAATATTATGGCAAAGCTTCTAAAGAAAGAACAACGAGGCGTAATTGCACAATTATGCTCACTAGAAGTTCCAAAATCAAAATCATCTATTTCTCCAGATCTCCAAATAGACTTGGACAATCATTACAAAGTGTTTCAAACTTCCAAAGGACTCCCACTTATTCGTGATCATGATCATGTTATTCATTTGATTCCAGGAAGTTTTCCTCCAAACATTAGGGCTTACAAATATCCTTATGTCCAAAAGAGCGAAATTGAACATAGGATTGCAGAAATGTTAGAGGTTGTTGTAATTCAACCTAGTCAAATTTCTTTCTCTGCTTTAGTAGTATTGGTTCACAAGAAGGGTGGATCATGGTGCATGTGTCCAGATTATAGGGAGCTCAATAAGATCACTATTAAAGGTGAATTTCCTGTTCCTGTGATTGATGAATTATTGGATGAATTAGATGGCACAATTTATTTTACCAAGTTGGATCTTCTTTCAGGATATCATCAAATTAGAATGAAGACTAAATATATTCCAAAGACATCATTTCGAACTCATGAGGGTCATTATGAATTTTTGGTCATGCCTTTTGGACTTACCAATGCACCTTCTAAATTTCAAGGGTTGATGAATTCCATTTTCAAACCCTTCCTTAGAAAATTTGTGTTAGTATTTTTTTATGACATACTAATCTACAACAGATATTGGAAGGATCATGTTCAACATGTTGACAGGGTGCTCAAACTATTGTAGGAGAAAGAATTATATGAAAAAAGATCCAAATATTTCTTTGGAGTACAAGAGGTGGAATATCTAGGTCATATTGTATCTCATGAGGGTGTTAAGGTATAAGCTAACAAAATTAAAGCCATTAAGGAATTGAAATTCCCCACAACCATAAAGTAGTTGCAAGAATTTCTCAAGTTAACAGGGTAGTATCGCAATTTTGTTAAGAGTTATGGGAGAATAACAACACCTCTAACAACATTATTGAAGAAATATGAATTTTCATGGACTCCTGAAGCAACTAAGGCCTTTGAACATCTTAAAGAGGCAATGTGCCTAGCATTGGTCTTAGCTATGCCAGACTTCAGAAAACCGTTATTGTGGAATGTGATGCCTTGGGAAATAGAATTCATGTTGTTTTAATGTAAGAAGGAATACCCAATGCTTTTTAAAGTCCTCTGATCAAAGGAAAGTGTTTATAGAAAGATATTTATGAGAAGGAAATGTTGGCAAATACTACATGCACTAAAGAAATGGCGACCTTACCTAATGGGAAGGAACTTCAAGGTAAAAAATGATCATGATAGTCTTAAAAACTTTTTGGAACAAAGGCTATCTTCAGAAGAGAAGCAAAATGGGTCATAAAGATGTTGGGTATGACTTTGAAATCATCTACAAAAAAGGGAAGCTAAATGTTGTTGTAGATTCACTCTGAAGAAAGGATGAAGAGGTGGAAGAATTTCTTTGTGCAATTTCTATTATTCAACCAGATTGGATAACTGAAGCAACCGATGAATGGAAGAAGGACGAAGAAGTGTGGACACTCATTAAAAATTTGAAGCAATATCCTAGTACATCTCATACATTTATCTAGAAAAATGATTCCTTATGGTTCAAAGATCGCTTATATCTTTTGGAATTGCACACTTCTCCTTTAGGAGGACACTCGGGATTTTAAAAACTTACCACACGATGAAGAAATAAATTTTTGGGATGGCCTTAAATCTGATATTCAAAATTTGGTGGTAGAATGTTTGGTTTTCCAGCAAAATAACGTTGAGACAGTTAAGACCTCGAGTCTTCTTCCTTTATCCATTCGAAGTCAACGTTGGGAGGAGTTTTCAATTGATTTTATCATGGGTTTACCTAAGTCTGAAGGAACGATTGTCATCATGGTGGTAATTGATAGAATTACAAAGTATGCACACTTTTGTGCATTATCTCATCCATTTAAATAAAGTACAGTTGCTACTTCATTTATGGAAACAATTCAAAAGCTACATGGAAACCCAAAGATTATGGTAAGCGATAGAGATCTCATTTTTATTCTAAATTTTTGGATGGAGTTATTTTCTTGTTTGGGTACTCAACTAACTCATATCTCATCTTATCATCCTCAATCTGATGGTGAAACTGAGATAGTGAACAAATGTTTGGAAGGATATCTTCGTTGTTTTGTATCTGATAAAAAAACACAATGGGTGAAGTGGTTACCTCTAGCTAAATGGTGGTATAACGCTTCCTTCCATACTTCAGAAAAAATGATCCCATTTATGGCACATTATCGATATCATCCACTATCCATCACATCATATTTAGGAGAAAATTCTAAGGTGAAAGGAGTAGAATATCACATCGAGAATCAACAACAAGTTCTCCAACTCTTAAAGGATAACCTAAATTCGGCACAAAATCGAATGAAAGAACAGGCAGATCAACATCGCGGTGAGAGAAGTTTTGATGTAGGAGACTAGGAATTTTTACGACTACAACCATAAAAAAAAATATCCCTCAAGCAAGCTAATAAGGATAATAAATTATCACCAAAATACTATGGTCCTTATAAGGTGTTGCAAAATATTGGTACTATGGCATACAAATTGGAGCTTCTTGCTTCTTTGCAAGTGCATCCAGTTTTCCATGTTTCATGCTTAAAGAAGGTTATATGTGACAAAATTACAATTCAAACAATATTTACAGAACTTTATGAGGAAGGAAAAATCATATTGGAACCTGAAACAATCACGGAAACAAGAACTCAACAGCTACGAAATTAATCAATTTCAGAGTATCTTATCAAGTGGAAGAACTTACCCACTGAAGATTCCACATGGGAGGATGAGAATTTTATACAGAAGCATCAAGAGCTACTCAAGCATTGAGGACAACACTTTTTTGAAGGATAGGGGCATGTTGGGTCCCAATATTACTAGTGTAGTCCCTTATTGTTATTAGTGTAGCACCCTTATTGTTATTGTTGTACCCGTGTAACCCCCATATTGTTATTATTGTCCACTTATATTATTATTGTTAGGTCGGCTAGGATTATATTGTGACCCCATGGACTGCTATATATAGAATGAGGTTTTTTTCATTTTTATCATCCAAGAATTGTTCATTTATGTAATGTATTGGAGGTTGCCCCCTCGAAGTGGCTGATTTCTAAGGCGTTGATCTCTATTTTACTCTATTTTTCGAGTTGGTTTCATAACATATTTTAAGTATATATGCGCCATGGTCGGGGGTCTGGACGGGGCCAGCCCCCTCCCATATTCTCAAGAGTGGAGAACTGATCGCTTATCACCAATGGAAATTCGAACTGTTAAACACGTTTATATGCCATGAATCCGAGATTAGACAACCTAACCCCCGTTTAAGAGTTAAGCGCGCTTAGCGCTAACTCCAAGTTTATTAACACTTAAGACCTGCTTGTCTTAGGCTAATGTAATGACTAATATGGAGGTAGAGATGTTGAAGTCCGCCAAATGCAGCGGAACTTCGATTTAGTGGAGCTGTCTGGCTAGATTCCCGATTTAGTGGAGAAATTGTAGGAAAACTTGGTTTTGCCAAAACTGAGGAAATTGTTGACCAATTTTGGTTGAGGCAGAGTCATTCTTGATAGACTTTGATGTTTTGAAGCCATTGGAGGTGGCTGTAGAGGCAATAGTAGACTGTAAACATCAAATTTTCACAATTGAAGCTAATACCAAGGCCCATGCCATGCAAGCTTGACCAAGGAGGTGTAGCCCAGGAGGGGTCAATTCCTTCATCAAAACAATGTGTAGTTGAATCAATTGTTTTTTTTTTGTTTGTTTATATTTTTTTGTTCATCATTTAGTTTCCATTCTTTTATGTTCATGAAATATGCTTAATCTCATCAATTTTGTTGATTTATCAATCATAAGAACATGTAGAAACCCTTGTACAATAAGAAAATGTAAGGATTTTCATATTAAATATGAAATTGATATTAGCACAACATTAACTAACAATCAATTTAAGATCACTTTCATATCAGATCAAAGGTTATTTTCTTGCTTTTCTTGATATTGTGCAAGAAGGCTTTTAATAGTTTCAACTTTGTAATTCTTACAAGGTTGAATTTGCAAAGAGGAGAAGGGGAGCTATTGGTTGTTAGTCCTGAGAATAGGACTAGAAGAAGGGGAGCTGAGAGAGCATCATCTTCACCTAAAGTTCCACTCATGGCTGCACTTGAAGCACCTCAAGTTCTATCTACAGAAGTTGATATTGAAGAGTTAAAAATTGCACAAGAAGCTGAGGTGATTGAAATAGTACAAGCATCATAAGTTGAGATTAAATCCTTAGCCATGATTTCAGGTGTTGGAGAGACTCAAGGAAATTCATAAGATGAATATTT
Source organism: Pinus albicaulis (assembly GCA_034641835.2). Lineage (NCBI taxonomy): Eukaryota > Viridiplantae > Streptophyta > Pinopsida > Pinales > Pinaceae > Pinus > Pinus albicaulis. The sequence goes on from CM076576.1 coordinate 843,069,384, forward strand.
TAAGAGAGAATTCAAGGACATTGAAAGAATGGTTAAAAGCATTTTTGATGCATTCATTGCAGAAAGAGTAGGAGAAGGTTACATGCCTCCACATGGAGAAGGGACTTCAGATGGTAATAAGGATGAAGGGAAGAGTTCGAAAGGAAGTGGATGAAAGCCACTTCCATCTCCACCATCCTCATCCTCATCATTTTCATCGGCATAATCTTCTACTTCCACCACAAAAACCACCCACACTCATTCAAAATTCCTAAAAGGAAAAACTCCATTACTCATGTTGGAAATCAAGTTTTAACTTCCAATGTATAATGGTGAAGTAAATGTAGAGAAGTTGGACAATTGGATCTATCAACGGGAAGTATACTGCAGAATTTAGAATCTACAAGAGGATGAAATAAATATCTAGTTGTATTCATTGAGGCTAGAAGGAGAAACACTAGTTTAGTAGGAGGAAAAGACTCAAGAATAAATGTGAATCCATGGTAAGATATCCATTTCTTGGGTTGAATTAATTTATTCCATTAAAATATATTTTTATCCATTATCCTATATGCAAAAGGTAATTATGAGTTGGCAAAACTTTAGGCAACTCAAGGACCAAACAGTTAAAGAGTACACCGAGGAGTTTAGAAAGAGGGCTTTGTTGTGAAGAGTAAACTTGAATTCTCAAGACACACTATTGAAATCCATTAGGGGTTTACATTCCTATTTGAAACATACTATACTTATGTTTAACCCAAAAAAATTAGATGAAGTATGTGTGCAAGGGTAAGGGAAAAGAGAAGGGAGGAAAATGGAAGGGAAAGAAGAATGCCAACATCAATAAAGAAGGGGAGAAAAAAACATTCAAACATTGTTCTAAAGAGGGGCATTGTGAAGCCCTGTGTTGGAATGTACGTCCCAAAGTAAGGCATAAGAAACCAAAAAACAAGGGGAAACAAAAGATGACTACCACCACACAACATGACCTCGGATATGATTTAGGAGATGAGACCAAGATCGTATCCATGTTTAAAAAGGGAAAGGAAGCCATACTAAGTACTAGTTCCTCAAATAGTCACAACAACACTCCAAATGAAGACAAAAGGATAGAATTGTTCCATGTGAGAGAGATTTTAAAACATACAAAGATTTATGCATTGTTTTATAGCGGGTCACAAGCAATCATGATTTCAAAATACTTGGTCAAAAATCTTAACCTTAAAACTGTACCACATCATAAACCATACCCTTTGGGTTGGATAGTCAAGAATTAAAATTTATAGGTTACAAGGAAATGCATATTTCGATTTTCTATTACTGTAAACTTCTTTGATGAAGTCGAGTTAGATGTGGTTCCACTTGACATTTTCGGGATTATCTTGGGAAATACATATTTATATGACAGGAAAGAGGTGTTTTATCACCATGAGAACAAATATAATTTTCTTAAGGATGGGGTGGAGTATATCGTGAGATCATAGCAAAAGTTTGAATATTTTTTTAGTTAATGCAGCGCAAATGAAGCGGCTAGTTAACGCAAGTAAAACTTTTGCGCTTATCATGATCAAGAAAAAGGATGATGTTGACTATTAATATTTTGAAGGATGTGATGAAATGTTAAAATCTGAATTTTTTGATGTGGTAAGTCAGCATGGAAAGATGTTTCAAGAACCAAGTGGGTTATCTCCCAAGAGGGAAATTCAACATGAGATTCAGTGGCAACAGGATGTTCGACTTCCAAACATTGGTGTGTATCGCATGTAAATTATGGAGAATTTAGAAATCAAGAAGAAAATTCAAGAATTGTTGAAAAAAGGTATCATACTTAGATCTAATTCTCCATGTGGTTTACCAATTGTTTTGGTACCAAATAAGGATGGGACTTGGCGCATGTGAGTAGATTTCTGTGCACTGAATAAAATCACGATAAAGAATCACTATCCACTTGCATGCATTGATGATTTGCTAGATCATTTAAATTATGAAAATTATTTCACTAAGATAGACATACAAAGTGGTTACAATCAAGTTACAATAGCTGAGGAGGAAATTTGGAAAATTGCATTTAAAACTAGACAAGGATTGTTTTAATGGCTAGTTATGCCATTCAGTCTAACAAATGCTCCAACTACTTTCATGAGAGCTTTGAATGATGTATTAATACCATTTCTAGATGACTTCGTCATTGTTTACTTAGATGATATTTTGATCTTTAGAAAATCAAGAGATGAACATGTCATGCATGTAAATAAGGTACTTGATGTCTTGAAAACAGAGTAGTTATTTTTAAAAATGTCAAAGTGTAAGTTTGATAATACTTCTTTGGTGTATTTGGGACACATTGTAGGAGGAGGTGATTTTAATATAGACCCTTCCAAAGTAGAGGTAATTCTGCATCGGCCCAAGACCTATACATTTACAGATGTAAGAAGCTTTGTTGGGGTAAGAAGCTTTCTTGCTATTTTTTCTTCCATTGAAGCTACATTACATGCATTGACAAGTGACAAGAAAGTATTCCATTGGTGAGATATGAAGAAAAAATCATTTGATGCTTTAAAGAAAAATATAAGTTCCACACCAATATTGAATCTTCAGGATCTTAGACATCCATTTGATATCCAAATAGATGCAAGTGATTACACCATGGGAGAAGTTCTCATTCAAAATGGGAAGCCTATTTCGTTTCATTATGAAAATTTTAATGGAGTTGTGACTAACTATCCCACCTATGACAAAGAGTTATATGCATTGGTACAGAGTGTAAAGAAATGGAAGCACTATTTGATGGGGAAAGAGACCATTATCCATACCGACCATCAGCCATTGCAGTACTTACAATCACAGTCAAAGTTGCAGCAATCAAGACATTTAAAATGGATGGGATTTTTACAACAATTTCGTTTGGCTATCAGGTATAAAAAGTTAATCTACAATAAGATAGTTGATATTCTCTCTAGGCCTATTGTAAATTCATCTACTATACTCAAGCACAATTTAGTTATGCATGAAAGTTACATTGAACAATATGCATATGATAGTGATTTTCAAGATGTGTATGAAAGCTTGAGTCAAGGAAACAAAAATGAAGAGTTAGATTATCATGTGCATAACAATTTTTTATATCACTCGGGCAAGTTATATATAACAAAGTGAGAAAGAAACATTATCATAAGGGAGGCACACAGTTCATTGATTTTTGGAAATTTCAGTGTAGGCAAGACGATAGCGAATCTACAAAGGTATTGTTATTGGCCACACATGATTGATAGTGTATCTCATTTTATTAGAGGATGTTCTTTATGTGCAATAAGCCTAGTAATAGGAAACTTGGATTGTACACTCCATTTTTTATTCCTTCACATCTCTAGGAGAGTATATCAAAGGATTTTGTAGGTGGTCTTCAAATGTAAAGGAAAGGTCATGATTAGTTGTATGTTGTGGTAGATATGTTCATAAAAATGTGCCTTTTCATGCCATGTCAAAAATCAACTACAGCTAAACAAACAACTCATCTTTCCTTTCAAAATGTATGGGTTCATTCTGGTCTTCCTACTTCTATTGTAGGTGATCGAGATTCTGAGTTCGTTGGTAACTTTTGGTCCAATTTATGGGACATGATGGACACAAAGTTGAAGAAGAGTACAAAATTTCATCCGCAAACAGATGGTCAGATCGAGGTGGTAAATAGGATAGTCATTCATAACTAGAGGATATTGCAGCAAACATGCCAAGTTGTGGGATGAACAATTGCATTACATTATTCATGCATACAACAAGGAAAAACATTATTCCACAAACACATCGCCATTTGAGGCATGTCTTGTGTATTTACGAAGATTTATTTGAACTTCATCTTTGAGAAATATGTCGCTATAGATGGTCATAGTGAGATAGATAAGGAAAAAAAATTCATTGATCAAATTCAGTCAGCAGATCACACAGTACAAGAACAACTTGAAAAGAGTTAAAGTAGCTACAATGCAAGGCATGATAAACACCATGTTGATCACAAATTCCAAGTTGGAGATGAATTTTGGTTACATATCATAAAATAAATATTTCAAGGGGGGAGGTAAAAATCTCAAGCCAATCCATTATGGTGCATTTAAAATTCTGGAAAATATTGTTGCTAATGCTTTTAAGCTATATTTTCCTCCTTATATCCAAATATATATTTTCGTTAATGTTGGGAATTTGAGATTGTTTGAGCCTCCTCTGATTGATGATCAAGGAGAGCATGTTCAGCTTCCATCAATAGATGATTTATTGCTAGAATACCTAGATTAGCTTCAGAAATATCTCATACTTGATAGAAGAAACAAAACTTCTAGGAGAGATAATGTCAAATACATTAGAGTGGGACTCAAGGGACAAAATCCTTCTAAGGCCAAACATATGGAGACTGAAACGGTGAGAGTGTTGTACCCACGCCTACTAAACAATTGATAATATCTTTTTGGGTAAAAAAGGCTTCTAGTGGGGAGGAATGATCAGAGGCTCAGTATTTAGCTCAAAAATGAAAGTTCTCAGAAATGCTCCAAATCAAAACGACTAAATAGTGCTCGTCACCAAGATTCTGGTGCAATTCATTTCATCAAAATCCGAGTTCGTATAAGTTATGAACTGCTATCCATTTTCTCAAACTGGTCAAAAATGTGTAGAACAGTGAGAGACTGATGACTTGGCACTCTGATCAGCACCTCAGGAATATCCAAGGAATATTCTCCAATATTCAACCAATGACACTGTGGAGCGATAAAAAGGTGTCTTTGTAACTCCTAATTACCTCACATTAATTGTCAACCCAAGGACGACTTTTTATTTCAAGAGTGTACTCAGTCTGAGGCGGCTATTTACTCAAGAGTAATGTTTGTGAAGATGTAGTATAGAAATACAAATGCAGAAATAATAAATGCTTGAAAAGAAATCTGCTTGAAAAGAAATCTAATTACAAATGACAGAAATGTAAAGACTACACTACAACAACCTTGCTAGACATCGATTAGGGATGCAATAGTAATAACTCTTTCCCCTAGAAATCGATGTGAGATGACCAAATCTGGGGACCTGGAATGATTAGCTCTGCCCTCTATAGTTTAGAGATCTCAAAGCAAGTGAAAACAACTCAAAGGAAATGAAATCTAAAATGCAAACTGGAAAGGAACAACAATCTAAAAGCAATGAACAGGAATTGAATAGCAGCGTAAAATAAACAGTGAATTCAATTCATAACCAAGAAAACTAGATTTCTACTCTTTAATCCTGTCGACAGCCACGCAACAATCAACTATCGTAATTCATAAACAAAAGGAATAACAACTGGAATTAGATACAGAAAAACAACATTTTATAACAATTTAATCATGAATCATGCTTCTTGTAAAGAATGGAATAACAATGACTCTGTATTTGATCCAATTAGCAATAACTCAATAAATAAACGAACTTCACACAACAGAAATAAACCAATAGAAATACAAACAACAGATCGCTCCACCAGGGCCGGGCCCTCAACCACCGGTGAAGCGTTGCTGTGCTTTACTCCAGCGCTTGAGAAATGGAACAACAATGAACTCCTTTATTAATCAGGCATTAATAATGTTTACAAACAGCTCACACTCTCTTAACAAGAGCCGATGCACAATTCTGCAAATTACAATAAGAAAAGTCTCTCCATCCCCCCATACACAATACATGCTTCTCCTTTTATAATCAGAAGGAGGAGAAATTAAATAGCAAATAGGATCTCTAATAATAATATTGAATTTATTCCAACCAATTGATCAACAATAAAATATATTTACATCCCTCTTTCAACAACAACAAGTCGAATTTGGCTTTGGAGCTGAGATTTGGAGGACGACCGCAACCACAGATCTGAGAAAATTGTGCTCAAAGAACCCTGCGTTTCTCTCAGTACAAGCTGAATTTGGGCAAACCGTTCCTTATTAAAGTTAATTGGGTCCGTTCTGAACAAAACCCATGTTCCGGATTTTCCAGATTCGTCTTCATTTGCTCAGAATCTCAACCGAAAAACTATCACTCCTTATTCCAGCGCATTTCTGAGTTGGCACTTTTAATGATCAAATCTTCAATTTGGAAATTATCTTGGAAGCTAAAAATGGTGAATAATGTTATAACCAACTTATTAAAACTATCATTGATAAAATAATTCATAATCATCAATTTATTGGAAATAAAGGAGAATAAATAATATTCATTCATAAGAGCATAAATCATTATAAAATGGATTTAAATAATAAATTATAATAAATGACGTGATGAAGAATGGTAGAAATGGGTGGAATAAGCATTCACAAGTGATAATAATAATGACATATTAACGGCCCAACATACCCCACACTCAATATGTTGCATGTCCTCATGCAACGAAAACTGAATATATTGCATGTCCTCATGCAACCCAAAGACAAAAACCCATGTGTTAACCAAGCAATAAAAAATATGTTCATCTCAGCTCATGAAATGGATAGAACAAATGGATTCTTCCTTAATTAATGAATATTCACTTTCAGTAATCTTGATGAAGGCATAACAATTTTTATATTGACATTCAACTATATGTATATATGAAGTTGCAACAAAATATGATATAAGTAACAACAAACTTCATTAACCATTTTCTTAAAAACTACCAACCAGCTTTTGTTGAAATGTTGCAAGTAAGTTTATAATATATGAATGTCTCTATGATCCAAAAATCAGATCGTTTTGATGCACAGATCATGAGATATAAACAAAATGGCTGTAGGTGAGAGTGCATGATTTCCGAAATTTTATGAACCAATTTTTTGAAATTGTCTGGGTTTGTATTAATGATACATCTGCATTTTCCAAAAATCACAAGAATTGAGTTCATAGTTTTAAAAATATTATGGAAATCAATTTCTGCATTGTGTAAAAATGAAATTGTATGCCTTAAATGAGAAAGAAAATTGAAAACATCCATCATGCGTAGCAATTCCTCCCCTTCTCTGAAAAATTAGCATGCCCTCATGCGATGCTAGAAAAAAATTGAGGTGGTTGCTACCAGCTGTTGAATTCTATGCTTGGTGTAAAACAACATGGAATAAGGGAGGTGTTGAGAGTGAATAAGAATAGCAATGGATGATAAAGAATATGAATGGCATAGTCATAAGAAAGAAATGAATGAAAGGAACACTCCCCCATACTCGAAAATGATATGCTGCTGAAAAAGGGAAAGTGGTAAAGATGTGGAATGAAGGATGATAAATAATGCTCAAAATGGATTTTCATGAAATTCTCCTAAATTCGTAATAAATCATAAAATTATGCTATTTTACCTCAAGTTTTACCTCCAAAAATGTGGAATGACATATATGGACTGGCAGGTGTTGAAGCTGATGTAGGCAGAGTTGGTGCTGAAAGTGATGCAAAAGGTGGAATCCAGGTAAGCACATCATGTCTGAAGAATTGTTCACGTTCGCGAGTTGCTCGAGCCTCTTCTGTAAGTTGCAATAGTGTGGTCATGCTATGAATAGAATTCTGCCCATACTTGTTGTTTTCATGCAATACTAATATTTTGGCAAATCAACAAGTGATGGCAGAGTGCAGTAATCATATCACATGCAATCCCATAATGCAGACATTCCCCCTTCCAATTGGAAAAGGAATTCCATGACCATAAAGCCTATGAAAGGTGTTATGCTGACGGCAAGGCACGGGAATGAACAATATATCAGTAAATGAAGCAGAGTACACATATCAATGATAGGACAACGAGAGTTATGATTATAATGAGAGGAGAGTGTGTAAAGATAGTTATGAATAAGAGATAGGACGCTTTGGATCGATGATAAGTTACGAAAAAGAGAAAAAGGACAGCAATATGCCAAAAAGATGCTTTGCTGATGGTATTCTAGCTGAAAAATGATGTGATTGATTATAAAACAATTTCTCATGCATAAAGGTTCAAAACAGGGAAAAAGTTAAGGAAATAACTTCTCTGATAAAAAGAAAAAAATAAGAAAAGGGTATTATAATAATAATTGACGATAAGATATAACTTCAATACCATAAGCGGAGCTGCTGCTGCCAGCAGGCGTCCATAGCCTCGGCAGGGTTGCTTTTTAACCCATATGAGCCAGAATCCTCAATTTATAACTAGAGAGTTACATTGTTGTTCTACAGAAGAGATCAATGTGCTGGCATGGTAACCAGATAACCACACTGCCATTCACTGGGATGTAGCAAAAGTGATCAGGCCGGCTCGTGATGAGACCTCATGTTCCAAGGATAATTGGGCTATCCAATGGATCATAACCCTAGTGTGGTGGCCATAATGGGAATGTCACTTTGTTACAGCCTTATGAACATGGTAGGCTGGCTCGTAATGAGACCCCCTATCCTCCATCTGCGAACAAAATTATGTTATTATTACACATTTTTATGATAAAAAGAGGGAGGCTCAGTACTCCTTAAGAGCAGGGATGGTGGAAGAAGTTGAACATGTCAATAGAAAAATATACCCAAAATCTCATTTATTACAGACAGAGAAGATTATAATCCAGAAGGGTGGAACCCGCATGGTATTAAGATGATCAATCAATATCATGTTCAACAGAAAACAATGCAGTAAAGTAGTATATAAATAATTGTGTCGCTTTTGAAAATAATCTATCATCAAGGAGCTGTCCTGTTAAAGATCATAACATGAATGATATTAACTTGCTTCAATAGAATCCATAATTCTTGTCCTCATAAAAGTAGTGTACTTCATGCCATGAAGGGGAATCAGTAAAATGTGGTTGAGATGAACTAGGAATAATCCCACAAGAGGAAGGAAGAGTTGCTCTCGAAAATAATCCCAAAGGGTTGCTCTTTTGAAGGAACAGCAAAAATGCACAAGCATGAAATGCGAGCACGCAAAGAATGAATTAGCTGTTCACTGTATTGATGCTGAAGATGGGTCACAGTTTGAATGAAGCAACACCTGAAACACAAAATATAAAAAATATCAGAAAAGAAACAACGTTTTATTTAAAAACAATATGTAAATAACTAAATTAAGTTACAACAGTTGTGATGTTATGTCAAAAAAATGATCTCTTTGAAAAATGTTTTGGTAGCAGTGATAAGACATGAATCTTCAAATTGAAATCAATTCTTCATTTGTTCTATTATGAATCCGTTGGGTAATGAGTTGGATGAAATTCCTTTGTTTTATTAAAATTTGTTTCAAGAATCACTCGTCCATAAATTGACCTTCTTTATTTTCCCAAGACCTGCAAAAAACGAGTGTCTACCTGCAAGAAAACATTAAATCATGGAGAAAGAGAGGTGTGCGGGCTCCCCTAATCCAAGAATTATGCAAAAAACTAACAAGTAGTTACTATG
>CM076576.1:843078843-843178843 GCA_034641835.2 Pinus albicaulis
AGGGCTGGATATCTATTGTTCAGACATATGATTACAAAATTCATTTCCGTAGTCTTATGCTGGTATATCTTTCTACACTCTCAAGTGGTAATTCTCCTTGACATGAGGATATAGGAATAGGAGTATTAATTGTATTAGTATTCCTTTTACTTCTTACGCCATCCCTAACTCTTAAGGAGTTAATGAGCCTCCCCCAATTTATAAATAAAAAGAAAAACATTATGTCTATGTGCAATTTTTTTAAGATAGAATAGGGGGTCTCATCACGAGCCAACCTACCATGATCATAAGGGTTTAACAAGTGACATTCCCATAATGGCCAACACACCAGGGTAGTGACCTTCTCAAAAACTAAAAATGTTTGAAGGGCAGGAGGTCTCATCACGAGCCAACCTGATCACTCTGTTATAATCCCTGTGAATGGAACTATGACTATCTGGCCACCACACCAGCACAATGGTCTCTCCATAAAACAAGCAAAATATCTACATTTAAACAGAGGATTCTAGCTCATTTCTAGGTTAAAATAGCAACCATGTCGAGGCTATGAACGCCTGCTGGCAGTAGTGGCTCTGCTTGTGGTATCGAAGTATTTTTGTAACAATGGCCAATTAATTTTATATACCCTATTTCCTATTGATCCATTCCTAAAATAAATGCATTGTTTGAATAATAAATGCATTGCTTGAATAAGTGTTATCACTACCTACCCGCATAATTAACTATGAGTGGATTATCTTTTCATTTTAAATTAAGGGATGACAACATCAATCATAATCCGTCACCTGTCATGCTTCTGTCATACTATGCCTTCAAAATAGGAAATCCTATCATAATAATTGCTACTCCGCTTTTCTCCCCTTATTCGGTCATTTCCACCAGATGTACAATTGTGATGATTACCAACTTCTGACCTTTTCTTCGCGTGCATTCATGTTTGTCACTATCTTTCCTCTTTTCTTGAGATTCAAGGCCATGGACCAGGAAAATTTTACACTATGAAAAGTGTCACAGTCAGATTCGGCAATGTTGCTTGGAAATTGAAATTGTCTTCCTATTCTAAGGTTGAAATTTTAATTATTAGGTGCATTATTATTTTTTATGTATTGGAAATTGGTCAAATAAAGAATGGACATGTCGAGAAAGAAGAGGTTGTCAGGTACCCTCCCCCATGGCATTGTATCGAGACATATTATTCGAGCTAATGTGTAGATCTTAACCTATGGTGGAGGCCTTACATAGTTGGTGGACATCGCTAACTGTCATACTAGAAAATATATTTAGTGGATGACTTTACAACTAGCGGACAAGGATGAATGTGGCAGACCAACACCAGGATTGGCAGACAAGATGGAGGCATATATATTTTTAAATCCTAAGCTCTGAACTTTGGATATGTTGCGTTGCATTTAGGAACAAAAGTTGCTGCGGGGTTCTAATTCGAACCTGTTGGGCTAAGAACAAGGTATGTTTCACCCCCATCTTTACCACGATTTGTCATTTAATTTTATACATTTTCCCTTCATCTTATCAATAAAGTAAAGGAAAATAATACAAAAATAAGGTAGAGTGAATTAGTGATAAAAGGTGTGTTTAATAATTGAAAAAATGATTTGTCACTGTATTTATTGATAGGGAAGAAAAACAGCCAAACTGCTGACCAGGATGACCAAAAGACAACAAATAAGGAAGGCGAACGGAATCGTATCCGCTCCTATGAATCAACCGTAGATGTAGAGCCATGCCTACTCTTGGAGTGCTCAATTGATAGCCACGAAGCAACAGGGTCTCATAATGAGAAGGATCCATTACTACTTTTGAATTCAATTTTAAGCTATAAAAGGCTGAAGGTGAACAAGACAAGTGATAATTACTGTATTATAATCTTCCTCTAATAATCATATTTTGCAGAATCGTCAAGATTGTGCTAATGTATTGCTATGCGGATTAGTGAATAATTTGGCATTTTTAGGATAAACAACTTCTGGGTATTCCTTAGCTGTAGGATTCTAGAGTCTTCGGGCCGAGCCCTAGGGGTTCTCCTATTACCTCTATGCTATACACTTATTTACAGAATTTGCATTTGCATTTATCCATTACGTTTCATAACATTATCATTTACTTGGTTAATCACATGCATGAGATGTTATAAATTCCTTTTCACTAGACTAGATTTATCATTCATGTACTCTTATCGGGAATTGATGCTTTTACATTTTTTAGACTAGTTTCAACATGATTGTTGCTCAATTCTATGTATAGTTAATGTTTGGATATTTTCATCATAATTATGAGCGTTAGGTTGATATTTCATTTTGAAGGATGTTATTAGCTGATTAAAAGAGAATTCAATTGAAAAATCTAGAATAATTGATTATTGTTCAATTTATTTAGATTGTTGTTCAATTGCAATCTATTCTTTCCATTCTTGAGTGGTTATTTCTACATAAGCTTAGAACAACACTATCTCCTTTGAATAGTATGAAGTATTTCATAATTCACTTTTAAGTTGATTTGATTGCGCTTCGAGAATTGGAAAATCTTCCTTATAACAATTTAGAGTAGTTAAGCTCCGATGTCACTTGCATATATTTTTCTTACACTCTTGAAATAACAAGGCTTGCCCTGGGTTGATAATTAATGAAAAGCATTAGAATTACCTTTAAAACAATCACCTTCATGAATCAACATTTTGGTGTTGTTGTTGGGGAGAGTGTTTAAAAGTGACATATTTTATTTCTTTTCCTTTTGTTGTGAAGGAATTGGGTATTGAAAATGATAGGTAAGAACCTGTGTACTAGCAAGAAAAATGCTTTCACTACAGCCTGATTCTTAGCAATTGTGCAAATGTTAATACAATAGGTGCTCTTCTTTTTTATGACTAGGAAGAAAAAGATAGAATTAGATCAAAATCCCCCATTTAAATCCACAAAACCCAAAGGATCAGTGGTCCTTGCTATAACAACATATATAGATGAAATCGTTAAGAAGGTTGAATCCCAGGCATTCGTAGGACCCAAAACCAATCCTACTCAGATTCCTACTATAGTCCCTCAAGCAGTAGCCTCACCATTTGCAGCCGACGCTGAGATTCACAGTGAAATAGAAGGGTTTGAGAAAAGTCTTCAGACTATTGAAAACGTAAGTCCCAACCCTTTGAGAGAGGGAAATTCTTGCAATTTGCAGGAAGGAGAGGGAGAAACCAGTAGTGCCATACAAGTAAAAACTCTAGACCCTGGATCCCTTGATAGAGTGGTTGAGACAGAGACGCCTAGTATCCCAGATCGGGGAAGTACCATAAGGCGTCCAAATCCTCTTCCTAATCCCACTTAAATTATTCCCCCAGATCAAGAAATCCCTGAAGATTATTGGCACATCTTTGATCAAATGGTGAACAACCAAAACCAGAGGCACACATCAGCATTGGAGTATCCCATTTTTTATCGAGTTTCAAATGCCCCTATGAAATCGATTCCATTACAAAACATCCCCACCTTCCATGGGCTCACCTCGGGAGATCCGAATGCATTCTTATTTGAATTTGATTTCTTATGTAGGGGATATCACTACACCACTAACCCTTAGAAACTGAAATTATTTCCCTCTACTTTGAAGGGGACAACATTACCTTAGTTTATGGGGTTCATTGGAGGAACCATTAATAGTTGGGATTAGATGAAAAACTATTTTCTTGACAAATATCAAGAATACTGCCAGACTCAAGAACTAAAATATGAAATATTCAATATGTCTGCAAGAATACGTTAAAATATTTCAATATAATTTACAAAGATCTCCATATACTACGCTATCTAAAGATATTTTAAAAGCAACAATGATTAAAGGAATGAAATAAGAATGGATCGAAACACATAATATAATGGGAAAATGGGACACATATCAAGAATAATATGATGATATTATTGCATTGTTCATCAAGTGTTGTCGAGGTAGTACGCGAAATAGGCCAACCGGGCGGGATTCAGCTACAAGGAATTATAAACAGTCTGGTGGCAATGTGACCAGAGAAGAATTCGGTAATCTCTTAAAATATTTTAAAACTAATATCTTGGGCACCCTCACAATGCAACTAAATGTCCTCCAAGCCAAGAAAAAGCAAGATATAGCAGAACAGAACTTGTCCGTATTTTTTCCATGCTGTCAGAAGAAGGACAAATAGCAGGCATGCCAATTGGACATGGTCTATACATGTGCTATTTTTACCAGGGATCGTGCCACTGACCATTTTCCTTCACTTCCAGGGTTGAAAGTGGGTTTTAAAGAGGCAGAAGAAGAAACAAAACCAGTGTATCTAATGAATCAACATCGCGAATGGAAAGCACGGCTAGGTATGCCACAAGACCCACATCAGTTCTTTTCTCCTCAACAATTTAATCAACAGAACCCTGCAACAACATGGCAAAGAAAATCCCCTTTTTCTGCCTATCCATCCCAATCATTTTTCATTCCTCCTTGTCCAACACAACCCTCTTTAGGTAATAATTGGTCAAATTTCCCTTTTTCTCCCCCTTACTGGGAAAACAATCGATATCAGTTGCAGTGGCCTGCCTCCACTTCACAGAATACAAATTGGTCTCAAAACTAGCAGCGACACCTGGGAATGACCAATTTACCAATGGGAAAAAGGGCCAAGAATCAACCCACATTACCAGCTCCATACCAAATCCAACATAATCCTCAGCCTGTTATGCATCCTCAACTACCAACTCAACCATATCCTAATCCCAATAATAGACCGGTTCAGCTAATCAATATTGTTAAAAACCAAAACCCCGAAACTGAACATGAGCAATCCAATTAACTTAGGCTGAGATCATGGCATGTTATTTCACCTGAAGAAGATATGGCCCTACCACAACTTGAGTATGAAATTTCAACAATACCTAAACAATCAACTATGACAGAAATAGAGATAAAGTAGGGGAGGGACATAGTTAACCAAAAATACCCTGAAAACATTATTATTTCCTCCCCTCCATTCTGTGAGAGATTAACACTACCTACACCAATAGTCTCTTCATATTTTTATCTCCTAGGGGAATTAAAAAATATTTGCATTAAAATTCCTCTTTTGCAGGCTATACCAGACATTCCTATCTATGCCAAGACAATTAAAGAGCTGTGCAGGAAAAAATAGGGGAGGAAAGAAAAAACTGTACCAATTGTTCATGTAGTGGGAGCATTGTTAGACTTACCCTTGGGTAAAGAAACACCAGTAATATATGAGGATCTAGGAAACCCCATAGTTACAGTACAAATATTTGACCACTCCTTTTCAAACACATTAGTTGATTTGGGGGTGACCATCAAAATATTAGCAACAAAAACTTATGAGAATTTAGGTATAACAACATTGGAACCCACATCTACCTTGATGGAACTTTTTGACAGATCTATTATCAAACAAGAAGGTATATTATAGGACATCCTAGTTTCTGTGGACTCATGAGTGTACGCGACAAAATTCTTAGTTATTAACCCAAAAATTAGGTTATATAGACACCCCCTGATACTGATATGACCCTGGTTAGCAACATGCAGCATGACCATTGCTAGAGGTGATGCGATAAACAATATTTTCATATATCCCTTGCCAAACCAAGTCTTCCCACATTAAATATTCATAAACAGCCACATACATAGAAGGAACAAAAAGTCCATTCACCACTGACAATAGTTGAAGCACTCAAATACAAAGATCAAACTGAAGACGATGTAATTAATAACTTCATAAATCAGCCATCTACTTCAGAAAATTTAAAGTGCCAAACGTTAAAAGAAGTTCATGATAATGAAGCATAGGATGTTAGGTCCCTATATTACTAGTGTAGTCCCTTGTTATGTTAGTATACCCCCCCTTATTGTTATTGTTGTACCCCTGTAACCCCCATATTGTTATTATTGTGCCCTTACATTATTATTGTTAGGTCACCTAGGATTACATTGTGGCCCCACTAGGATTACATTGTGGCCCCATGGACTCCTATATATAGAGAGGAAGTTTTGTCATTTGTATCATCCAAGAATTGTTCATTCATGTAATTTATTGGAGGTTTCCCCCTCGAAGTGGCTTATTTATAAGGCATTGATATCTCTTTTCTTCTATTTTTGGAGCTATTTTCACAACATTTGGTATCATCGGTTTGGATTCTAGGGTTTCGCTGCCCCAAACAGGTCATCGTGGAATTTTTGCTTAAATTTTTTTCTACAAAGGTTCAGAAGCTGAAATATTTAGAGTGCAAAGCCTAAATCTTGAGGAACAACATCCCAAAATTTTAGAGCTTGGTTCGCAATATATTCAGAGATATGATCTGTTGAAGTTAGGTCTTTTTACAGGCTCCTGAATTTCACTTAAAAAGGTCATCGTGAAATTTTTTCTATAAAGTTTTTTCTATGAAGGTTCAGAAGCTAAAATTGTTAGAGAGTGAAGCTGAAATCCTCAGGAACATCGTCGCACAATTTTAGAGCCTTTTTTTCAATATTTGCGCCGATATGATCTATGGAAGTTAGGTCTTTTTCAGGCTCCCGAATTTCATCTCAAAGAGGTGATCATGGGAAAATATTCATAACGTACTCTCTAAGCATCGGATTGGAATCATGTAAAGAGCGACTAGAATTACACTAACTTTATCTTCCTTTTTATAAATTTCAGAGCCAAAGGAGCAAACAGTGACACGTGGCAAGTCGTACAAGTTCGTTGTACTAAACCAGTCCATAATTAGGTCATTGTGGGAGATTGGACATAACTTTGCCTTGAAGAATCCAAATCAAGTCAGACCTATGGAATTTGAAAGAAGTTTTAGAGTAATACTATAGGGCTGAATTTCAGATATTGAGTATATTCAAGTATATATATAAGGCAATTTCAATACGAGCTCCTCAAAAGAAAGTAAAAGGTGTGTATTTTTTTTCCGAATTGCATAAGTCTTGTTTAAAGAATCAAGTTGAATTGATTCCAAGGGCATATTGTAGAATAGATATCAGTATTGGTTTCTCAAATGGCCCATAAAAAGAATTCAACACCCATTAAGCCTTTAGAAGGCTCTACTATGACTCATGAAGAAGAAGAATTGGAGTATGAGATATCAAAATTATGGTACCAAGTGCAACAAATTTCTATCTTATGAAGAGCAACCGAAGATGACATAGATGGTTTAAAATAAAAAATGGAGGATAAGTTGGATGGCTTGAAGGATTAAATAAAATCTAATATGGATGATAAAGTAGTGGAAGATCATATCGAGCATCAACGACAAGTTCTCCAACTCTCAAAGGATAACCTAACTTTGGCACAGAATCAAATGAAACAACAGGAAGATAAACATCACATTGAAGGAATTTATGAAGTAGTCACAGAAACAAGAACTCAACAAGTATGATCAATTTCAGAGTATCTCAACAAGTGGAAGAAATTTCCTGTAGAATATTCCACATGAGAGGATGAAAATTTTAAACAGAAGCATCAAGAAATAATCAACATTGAGGACAATACTTGTTCGAAGGAGAGGGGCATGTTAGGTCCCTATATTACTAGTGTAGTCCCTTATTATGTTAGCATATACCCCCTTATTATTATTGTTGTACCCCTGTAACCCCCATATTGTTATTATTGTGCCCTTACATTATTATTGTTAGGTTGGCTAGGATTACATTGTGGCCCCATGGACTCCAATATATAGAAAAGAGGTTTTGTCATTTGTATCATACAAGAATTGTTAATTCATGTAATGTATTGGAGGTTGCCCCCTCGAAGTGGCTTATTTCTAAGGCATTGATATCTCTTTTATTCTATTTTTGGATCTAGTTTCAAGACATAGGAGGGCCCCTTAGTAGATATTGATAACCAGCACATACCCACCACTATTGTTCATAACGACATGCCAATTGAAATTTGTAACCAACAACAAAAGCTCATTAAGGTTTTACAGAAATATAAGGGAGAATTTTCTTGGGTCTACCCAGACATGAAGGGTATAGATCCTCAACTATGCACACATCACATTTATACTGACAAAGATGCTCGGCCTATTCGGCAGCCTCAGCGGAGGTTAAACCGGCATATGAAGGAAATTGTAAAATATGAAATGCAAAAGATGCTAGATGTAAACTTCATTTATCCTATTTCATACAAAAAATGGGTCTCTCCTCTAGTATTCATTCCTAAGAAGAATGGTAAGTGGAAAACCTATGTGGATTATAGAGAACTGAATAAAGCAACAAAGAAAGAACACTTCCCCCTCCCTTTTATTGATCAGGTCCTTGATACATTAGCAGGAAAGAGATTCTTCTATTTCCTTGGTGGATTCAGTGGTTACAATCAAATCCATATATCCTTTGAAAACCAGGATAAAACGACCTTTCCATGCCCATGGGGTACATTTTCCTATAGGGTATTCTCCTTCATATTATTCAATGCCCCAACAACATTTCAACGGGCCATACTCAACATTTTTTCTAATTTAATAAATGAAGGGCTCGAGATTTACATGGATGACTTTACTCCATATAGATATGACTTTGATAAAGAATTAAAAGAACTAAAAAATGTATTAGAACAATGTATTGCTACCAGATTGTGTTTGAGCAACAAAAAATGTCACATGATGATGACCAAAGGAGTAATCCTAGGACACTACATCTCTGCAGTTGGAATATAGGTAGATCCAACAAAAACAGAGGTAATTATTTTATTAGCCACACCTTGTACATAGACATAGGTACGTAGTTTCCTTGGATATGGAGGGTACTATGGTAGGTTTATAAAGAATTTATCACAAATTTTTGCACCCTTATATGCCTTAACTGGAAATATTGAATTCCATTGGTGTGACAAATGTGACACTACTTTTTCATATTTGAAGAAACTAGTCTCGACTGCACCAGTCATACAAAGCCCCAATTGGAAGGTGCCTTTTCACATTTCCTCAGATGCATCCAACACATCGATAGGGGAATTTCTTGGTCAAGAAGAAGAAAAAAAGCTCTATGCTATTTACTATATCAAAAATAATCTCACTCCTGCTGAATTAAACTATATAGTGACCGAAAAGGAGTTCTTGGCTATCATTTATGCTATTAATAAATTTAGACCTTATATAACTAGCTATTAAGTATTCCTATATACCAATCACTCCGCCATTAGATACTTAGCTAATAAACATATTACAAATGGAAGTGTGACTTGTTGGTTGTTGGTTGTTGCTTTTATAGGAAAGAGAACATAGTTGCAGATTTCTTGTCCAAAGTTCCAAAGTTAGATGACACACTAGTGGTGGATTGTCAGTTCCTTGATGAACATTTGTTCGTTGTAGCAGTAAAAATTCCATGGTACCTGGATGTAACGAATTATCTGGTAGTAGGAAAGCTGTCAAGACACTTGACATCTAAGGAAAGAAAGATGATTGTTCAGTGTAGTGCTATATTCTCATGGATTGGTGGATATATTTTCCATACAGGATCTGATATGCATATATAGATATGCATCCGAGAAGACGAGATTTATGACATTCTAAAGGCCTGTCATGACCAACCATGTGGTGGCCATTTTGCAGAGCACTTGATGGGGAAAAAATTATTGCAAATGGGCTATTATTCGCCTACAATTTTTAAATATGCCAAGAAATATGTCCAAGCCTACGATAGTTGCCAAATAATGGGCTGCCCTAGCCAATTTGACAAAATTCCATTGTAACCATAGTTAGTAGTGGAAACTTTTGAACAATGGGCATTGCACTTTGTTGGACCATTCAACTCGCCATCGAATCAGAAGAACTACATATTTTTTGCCACAGATTATGTGATGAAGTGGGTAGAAATGGTGGCTTCATCGAGAGCTACAGAAGAATCTGTGATCAATTTTCTTTTTCAACTATTTGTGCAGCATGGCTTACCTTGGGAAGTGATAACTGATCGAGGGGCGCAGTTTGTGGGAAATAAAATCACGGCCACTCTAAAGAACCACCATGACACCCATTGAGTCACCTCTCCCTACAACCCACAAGCGAACGAGTAGGTCGAAAGCACCAACAAAGTCCTTGATGAAATTCTCAGTAAAACAGTCTTAACACATCACGAGGATTGGGCTACTAGAATACTAGAGGCCTTGTGGTCTTATCGCACAACATGGTGAAACACAACTGGATATTTTCTATACCATCTGGTATTTGAAAGGGAACCAATTTTTTCTATTGAATTTGAAATAAAGACTCTGGGAGCAACCAAGGAAGTGGGGCTAGATTTGACGAAGGCTTAAATTAGAAGAATCCAGCAAATAAATTAATTAGATGAAGCAAGACTACTTGCTCTACAGTTCACTGTAATTATTCAACATCAACGCGTTAAGTGGCATGAAAACCTCATTATAAAGAAGACATTCCAGAAAGGAGATTGGGCACTCCTCTATGACTCCAGATTCCAAGACTTCCTGGGTAAGTTATAAACAAGGTGACTCGGTCCATACGAAATTTCGGAAGTACACAACAATGGTACCATTACCTTGACCACCATAGATGGATTTGGCTCTACCTTTCGGGTCAATGGACACCAGGTGCACCTCTATCATAAACCACTTACAAAAGAGTCTTTTTTCCAGCAGGTGCATGAGGACCCCACCATCCAAATTTTAGCTGCAGGGGGTGATGGCTCAACAACTTTAAGTTCATAAAAATTTGTTATTCCCTCTTGTAAATATTATATATATATATATATATATATATATATATATATATATATTTCGTGCAATTTATATTTTTTCTCATTGTTGTACATTCCATCCCTTATTCATGCCCACAACTTCATTATTTTTCTTTTTTCTTTCTTTTGTATGTTTTACTATTCAATTCAATTGAACAGCTGTGTTTTTTACTGTGTTTATTTCTTCTTTTCAAACCTTTGAACAATTGTTGTTCAGTCGAATTGAACAACTGTTGTTCAATCGAATTGAGCAGCTGTTGTTCAATTCCATTGAAAAACTGTGTTTTTTTAGTGTGTTTATTTCTGTTTTTCAAACCTTTGAACAACTGTTGTTCAATCTAATGGAACAGGTGCTATTCAATCGAATTGAACAATTGTTGTTCAATTCAAATGAACGGTTATTTTTTGCGTCATTTTAATTTTGCTATTCAATCAATTGAACAACTATTGTTCAATCGGGCAAGATATCTCTTGTTTAGACATATTATTACACAATTAATTTCCATAGTCTTATGCTGGTATATATTTCTACACTCTCAAGCAGTAATTCTACTTGACATGAGGATATAGGAATAAAGAGTATTAATTTTATTGGCATTATTTTTACCTCTCACACCATCCCTAACTCTTAGGGAGTTAATGAACCTCCCTCCATGTATAAATAAAAAGAAAAATATTATGTCTATGTGCAAATTTTTAAGAGAGAATATTGGGTCTCATCACAAACCAACCCACCATGATCATAAGGGTTTAACAGGTGGCATTCCCACAATGGCCAACACACCAGGTTAGTGAACTTCTTGAAAGCTAAAAATTCTTGAAGGATAGGAGGTCTCATCACGAGAAAACCTACCATGATCATAATGGTTTAAGAAGTGAAATTCCCATAATGGAAAACACAGCAGGGTAGTGACATTCTCGATAGCTAAAAGTGCTTGAAGGAAAGGAGGTCTCATCATGACGTAGCCTGATCACTCTGTTACAATCCCCGTGACTGGTACTATCACTATCTGACCACCACACCAGCACAATGGTCTCTCCATAAAATAAACAAAATGTCTAATTTTAAATCTAAGAGGATTCTGGCTCATTTCCGAGTTAAAATAGCAACCCTATCGAAGCTATGAACACCTGTTGGTAGCAGTGGCTTTGCTTGTGGTATTGAAGTATTTTTCTAACAATGGCCAATTACTTTTATATGCCCTATTTCCTATTGATCCATTCCTGAAATAAATGCACTGCTTAAATAAGTGTTATCACTACCTACTCGCATAATTAACTATGAGTGAATTATCTTTTCGTGTTGAATTAGGGAATGACAACACTAATCATAATCTATCACCCATCATGCTTCTGTCATGCTATACGATAAAAATAGGATATCCTTTCATAATAATTTCTACTCCGATTTTCTCCCCTTCTTCGGTCATTTCCACGTGATGTAGAGTTGTGATGATTATCAACTTCTGACCTTTTCTTTGTGTGCATTCATGATTGTTACAATATTTCTTATTTTCTTGAGCTTCAATGCCATGGACGCCTTCTCTTGTACATTTGTGATGAGTACCAATTTCTGACTTTGCTTCTTGTGCATTCATGATTGTTACAATATTTCTCCTTCTCTTTAGCTTAAGGCCGTGGACGCCCTTCTCCTGATGGAGGGGGTATGAATATTCAGAATGAATAAGCATGTGAATTACCCATGCGACTTCATTCGGATATGCTGATGGGACTAAAATATAATTTCATTTATGTCATGAAGTTGCATTTTAATAATATATTTAAAAAGAAATCACATGCAGTGTTTATAATTTTTTAACCAACAAAGCCAAAAGAAATGCATACAGAAGAAGAAACCAGTTTTGATAACACAGTAGCCACAGGTGGAAATTATCTCCGCAATGAACCTAGAACTTTCCAAGTCTTAGAACCATATTGCACTGTTCTCCAGCAAGTTGATTGGATTCCATATCTACACATACTACAAGGGTTTAATACAGGGATATAAATTGAATTCCTAGAAAACCTACGGGAAGGACATACCATAGTCAAAGGAAGAATCATATCAGTCGCCAAGGAAATCATCGCTGAGGTTTCTGGACTACCAATATAAGGAGAAATATGGACTGAAAAACATGTCCTTCTACAAGAAGCAATCTAAGTATACGAAGACCCAAGAAAACAATTGGAACCAAAAGGGAAAGGTATTAATCCTGCGTCCATGCAGCAGTCCTGGAAAGAATTGGCAGTCTTCATTCAAAGATATATCACATGCAATGGACACCAGGATGTGGTAAAGTCCTGCCAACTTAATCTATTTGTTGTTCTCAACAGAAAATTTTTAGTTAATTTTCCCTTTTTCCTAAATTTTGTGTTGCACAATAATTTTGTTCGAATTAGAAAAGCTAAAAACCCCCAAGCAGTTTTCAGTCACCAAGACTTGATTAAATTGATCATCATTCATGAGTTAAGCAAACATTAGTTAACTTGGGACATATTTGTTAATCTTGCCTTACCTGCCCCTGAAGAAAACCCCGACAGAGAAAAAATTGAACTTCCTATAATAACCATACCCAAGAGAGCAACAGGGAAGAGAACCCATGTTTCAACCATAGAACTAGGAAAACAGAGACAGTTTGAAAGGTTGCAACTAGGAAAAAACACCTATGAATTTCCAGATGAGGAGGCACCATCCCATACACCACCTTCAAGCCCTCAAAAAATGTCCTTACAAGACTACGAAGAAGAAATGGCTGAAGTACTTGAGAAAATGAGAGCATCTCGTGAAATTGGAAGCCCATCTAAATAATGCAAGGAATGAAGGGACCTATTGAACCAGTCTTCCGCTACTTACAGGTCTCACCATACTGAAATCCTACCTCACCATGATGAATTGCAGGCTTTGAGGGTTCTATATCCCTCTGATAATAAATGGGTGAGTAGGGAAGACCAAACAGAGAGAATATAGGCATATGGAAACCAATTAGGGGACACTATTTTATTAGAACAAAACATAAGTATTGAGACAGTTCCCTTGATGCCTAAAGAAAATATTATTTCACCCAGTCAGGATGTTAATGCTAAAATAACCTCTTGGATGCCTGAAGAAAACACCATTGTTGGTAACCTTAGAACTAGGACAACCATTTCTAGAATAAAAGCCACTGCTCCTCCTTCTCCTGCCAAAACATTGCTAAAAGAAAATTCACGTGATATTTAGTTAAGGAAAATTAGCAGGAAGTGCAAGAAATTGAGAAACATGGAAAAAAAACTAAGGAAATGATTCGAAGAAGAAAATAAAGCTTGGAATCCTGAGAAGGAATTGGCTATCATGGGAACCGAAACAGATTTTGTTACCCAAATGGTAGACACTGATGAAGCCTTTGTACAAACTAATTTAATAGATACCGTTGAAGTTCCTATACAGACTTATTTAATGGATAATATTGAAGCCCCTGTACAAACGGATTTGATACACACTGCTGAAGTTTTTGTGAACACTAATCTAAAACTTACTAGAGATAAGGGGACTCAAACAGAGGTAACACCTGCCTACACTCCTCTAGTAAAAAAACTTGCCAATTAGAAGCTTTGCAACAAATTAATTCAAGTCAGGAATGAATTGGCCTAATGTAAAAAGGAAGTAGTACTCTTACAGGAACATCAGACACTACTAAAGTGATTCAAATACCTTCCTATAACTGAGGACCAAACCTTTTCCCAGCTGAGGGAAGAAAGGACAAAAGTGAAGAAACCACAGGATCAAGTGGAAAAAGCTAAGAATCAAACCAGTATGGTTTTCTCTCTTTGCTCAAATGTATTGACTTGCAGGGCACCAACCACTAATTATGCTTTATTCTTAGTGGAAATGTTTTTATTGTTGAAAATCAAGGCTCTCAGGGCAAGGAAGCCCACTACTTTTAAAGCCATTGAGGAATTTGTACAGTGTTGCAATGAGAAGGATGAGCAAGTCCAGCATCTTTTGTGTGAATTATATTTACACAATTTCTTTCTAGAGGAGGATAGAGACAGTAACCCCAACCCCTTCATAGTGGAAGTTTAGTTCCAGGCTTTTCTATTCTTTGCCAAAAACTAGGCTAGATGGACTAAGGCATACAGTACCTTTCAGAAAAGAGAGAATGGCCTAGATGTATGGGTTAGAGGGTAACCTACTAAACCCCTGTACTTGTTTACCCAACATAAGAAATTCATGCATGCGAAAGGAGTGATATCCAAATTGGGACCTATTAACAGGGATATTGTGTAGAATGGGCGGGCATACTTCTAGGACATTTAGGTAGAAGCATTAGCAACAACCAACTAGAGATGGCCAGCCTATACAAATAATGTGAAGAACAGAGAATGATTTGGGTATAGGAACTTCAAAGCTGCTACTACTAGGTTCCTTTTGTACAATAAACAAATTTTGAACATGGGTTCTACATGGATTGGGTGCAGATACAGATGCCCCATGGTCTGGTACCCCCCTAAAGACTATCATCATGATTATGAGTTACCAGAGGGGCACACAAACTCAACATTTACAAAGATAAAATAAAGACATGGCTTCAGACTTTACAAGGAAGAGGTATATCCTGCATATTCTTTAACCTAGCTACACCTCAACCATTTCTTTGCATGAGGACCTACAAAAGGGTAAGCAGGAGAGTATGTTGGGCCAATAAGAAGGTACGTTTCACCCCCATCTTTACCATGATTTGTCATTTACTTTTATATATTTTCCCTTCATCATAGGAATAAAGTAAAGGAAAGTAATGAAAAAATAAAGTAGAGTGAATTAGTGATGAAAGGTGTGTTTAATAACGTAAAAAATGATTTTTCGTTGTCTTTATTGATAGAGAAGCAAAAAAGCCAAAATGTTGACGAGTATGACCAAAAGAAAATAGACAAGGAAGGCAAACAAAATCGTATCGGCTCCTATGAATCAACGGAAGATGTAGAGGCATGCCTACTCATGGAGTGCTAAGTCGATAGCAACGAAGCAGCACGGTCTGATAATGAGAAGGATCCATTACTACTTTTGAATTCACCTTTAAGCTATAAAGGTCGAAGGTGAACAAGAAAAGTGATAGTTACTGTATTATAATCTTCCTGTAATCAAAGTATTCAGACATAATATTAAAAGTTGTGCTAATGTATTGCTATGTAAATTACTGAAGAATTTGACATTTTTAAGATAAACAACTTCTAAGTATTCCTTAGCAGTAAGCTTCTAGAGGCTTCAGGCCTAGCCCTGGGGGTTCTCCTGCTACTTCTCCGTTATACGTTTGTTTATAGAATTTTCATTTCCAGTTATCCATTGTGTTTCATAACATTATCATTTAATTGCTTAATCACAAGAGTGAGATGTTATAACTTCCTTTTCACTAGACTGTATTTATCGTTCATGTCGTCTTATTAGGCATTGATGCTTTTACTTTTGTTAGACTAGTTTCAGCACGGTTGCTGTTCAATTCTACGTATAGTTAATGTTTGGACCTTTTCATCATGATTAGGAGAGTTTGGTTGATATTTAATTATGAAGGGTGCTATTAGTTGATTAAAAGATAATTCCATTGCAAAATCTAGAATAATTGATTGTTTTTCAGTTTATTAGGATTTTTGTTCAATTGATTAAGGTAGTTGTTCAACTCATCAAAGCATGCTGGTCAATTGCAATCTATTATTTCCAGCCTTGAGTGGTTATTTCTGCATAAGCTTAGAACACAATTAGCTCCTTTGAATAGTATGAAGTATTTTATAATTCACTTTCAAGTTGGTTTGATTGAATTTCTAAAATTAAGAAATATTCCTAATAAAAAATTGGAGTAGTTATCCTTCGATGTCACTTGAATATATTTTTCTTATAGCCTTGAAATAACTAGGCTTTCCCTGGGTTGATAATTAATGAAAAGAATTAAGGTTACCTTTAAAACAGTCACCTTCATGACTCAACAGAACCCACGACCACCCTTGTGCCATTCCATTGCACCTCCGTCTCCTCTATTCCATGGACCTTACCCCATAATGTTCCCACATGCATTTTAAGTTTATATGTGCCATGGTCAGGGGTCCGGAGGGGGCCAAACCCCTCCCATATGCTCAAGAGTGGAGAACCGGGTGCTTATCAGCAACAAAAATTAAAATTGTTAAACACATTTATATGCTACTAATCTAGGATTAGCCAACCTAACCCATGTATAAGAGTTAAGTGTGCTAAGCGGTAACTACAAATTTATTAAAACTTAATACGTGATTATCTTAAGCTAATGGCACTATTAGCATGATAGCAGAGATAGCGGAGTCTGGAAAATGTGACGGAGCTCCACTTTTAGTGGAACTGTCTAGCTAGATTCCAGATTTAGTGGAGATTTTGTAGGAAAAATTATTTTTTCCATAACTGAGAAAATTTTTGACCAATTTTGGTCGAGGAAGAGACCTTCTAGATAGATTTTGATGTTTTGGAGCCATTGGAGGAGGTTGCAGAGGCAGCAGGAGACTGCAAACATCACTTTTGCAAAATTGAAGCTAATACACAACACCATGCCATGGAAGTTGGACCAAGGAGACGTAGCCTACAAGGGGTGAACTCCTTCATCAAAACCATGTGTAGTTGAATCAGTTGTTTATGTTTGTTGTGTGTTTATATGTTTTTGTTCAGAATTTATTTTCCATCCATTTATGATCTTTAAATACACTTAATCTCATCAAGTTTGTTGATTTATCAATGACAAGAACATGTACAAACCCTTGTACAAAAAGCGAACCTAGGAATTTTCATATTAAATCTAAAACTAGTATTACCACATCATTAACTAATAATCAATTTTAGATCAATATTTTAACATAGTAAACAAAGGTTGCTTCACTAATTTGTCTCTACTATTGAAATCATGGATAAAAGGAATAAATTATAGGTATCTTCCACTATATGTGCTATGGACAATATGGAGGAGGCGTAATGCCATCATTTTTTTGTAGAAAAATATTGAGACACATGAGGATGCCATCAAGACAATGACATTTTTCAATGAGATTGGGCTAGTGTAGAATAACAAAGGATATAGAGCCTTCAAATCTGAGGAAATTTGGAAATCTTTCACTATGGTATTATTTTATGGTGCGAGTGGTAATAGAGCATGTGGATGTGGCATTTATTTTATTTTATTTTATTTAGAGAATGTTAAATACCTTCAGTTCTAGTGGGAGGGAGGAAGAGGGACAAATTGCAGAGCTGAAATCATTACATTATGGGGCATTTTGTGTACTACCAAGTGGCTACATATTGACAAGATCCACATTTTCAACGATGTAAAAGGAATCATTGATTGGGTGAAGGGTAGCAATGGTTTTAACCCGCCTATTCTAAATAGCTAGATGGCTCGCATGAAACTATCAGTAAGGACTTTTCAGAATATGAGTTTTGATTCCTTATAAAGAGAACATAATGGGTCAGCACATTTACTTTTGAAAATAGGTATTGGTAGGGAGAGAGGTAAGTTTTATTTCTATGTTTATGATAATGGACGGTTGATAAATGCATGTACCATCGACTATTCATAAGAGAATGACAGAACACAAAGTGTAATAGGGCGATGGAATAGAGATCGAAGAGATAGGTAAAGACCCAAGTGACATTTTTAGTGATAGTAGATGAGTAGAAGAATTCATAATTTTGTGCACAACATTAGTATAAGGATGTTAGTGTCTTATTGAGCATTTTTAGCAAGAATTTTTTTTTTGATAAATTTGTATTTTATAATTTTTTAACAAGTGGGATGTAAAGTTGGGCCGAGCAGAAAGAATGAAAGTTCGAGGAATTTTTTTTCTACTGAAAGAAAAAATCCAAATCTAAACAGAAAACTCAAATGTCGGCTACCCTAGATATGGATAGCGAAACTAATTAAATAGAACCCAAGTTTATTTTTGGTGCACAATAAAATATGAACAAAAATTTCCAAATGTGGATATAAAAACCTGTCCTTCTTAACATATCATCTTTGTATTGCATGGAACCTACGGAAGGATTCACCATTCACAACAATAGAGCGATGGAAGAGCATGTGAACAAGAAGGAAAGGAATGAAAAAGCAAAAGACGAGATGTCATTTCCCCAACCAGACATAAATTTTGTTGGGAGCTCACAGTTTCTCCCATCAGAATAGATCACTAAGTCTCTCCATGAACACCAGCCTCATCCTCAAGAAGAAGAAGAAGAGGAAGATATGGCAGAGAGAGTTTTTTCATCCATCAATTATTTCTAGAGCCTAGGAAGGAGATAGTGGGGCAATGACAAAGACAAGAGAAAGCTTCCAAATATTTTACCATATTCACGATGAAAAAATTTCTTATGATTGATGTATAGTATTGGGCTATGATGCGATGGATGATATAATTTTTTTTATCTTTCTAGTAATCCAAACCCCTTTGGCAGTAAATCAAGGATGATCCTTCTAGTCCCCGCTTTAGGGTGCTTGGTTTTATTTCTACTTCTAAATGCCCTTTTATGGTAGTAACAACCCCTAAAATTAGGAATTTGTATTTGATAGGTATTTAGGAACCTTGAGGTGTCTCTACTAGAAAAAATGATCTGCATCGCCGCTATGTACTCACTCAATTTATATGTTATGTAAATGTATTGAGCTCAATGTAAATATTGGCATACCTATGCTTTAGCACACCCATTATGTACCCCAAATGGTACCCTTACCATATGTATCTATCACACTTTTCTCAAGAATTATTAAAGATGATGTTACTCTCATTCATATTCACTTGGTGTTCTTTCTGATTCCATGATGGTAGCCCATAGCTCTCTAGCCCGTCATTTAGTGAATCAAAAATGTCTTGACCCAAGTAGGTTTTTTAAAAGGGCAAATACAATTCCTTCTCTTGACATGGGGCTTTCTTCTTCAAGAAAGAAGAATTTTAAAAACCTTGAGAAAAAATGGATAATTGATAATTTCATCGACATTTGGCCTTTTTATAGCTTTGTTTTGGACTAGATATCTAATAATTGGGAAAATTATGAACCTATTGCCATTGTTTATTATGGAAAAGGCTATTATGCTTTTATTTTTTACAACAAGGAAGATAGAGATCTAATCTTTAGATCTAGGGCTTGTTTGATGGGTTCAAGGGGAATGTTTCTCACCCAATGAACTCTATATTTCAATCCCAACATGATTTATTATGTGCATGTATGGAGTATATTGTTGTATCTTCCCCTTATTTGTGAGGGTGATGTTATTTTAAAATCTACTAGAGACAAATTAGGCCCCTATGTTACTTCTTCATAAGTCAAGTAGAATAACTTCCCATGTGCTAGAATTTATGTTGAAATGGTTTTTTCAAAAGGGTTCCTTGAGGCAATTCAACTTGACATGAAGAGTTGGAGACATATTCAAGCCCTGGATTATAAGCACATCCCCTTTAAATGTAATTCTTTGCAAGAGTATTGGAAATTTGCGAAAATTTATCCTAAGGATCAAGCATCTCAACCACTTTTTATCCCAATTCCATCTTTTGAATCTAATGATAAAAAAGGAGCATTCTAACAAATTTCAAGAAAACATAAGAATCAATTGTCTAAGAGGACTCATCGCGCCAATAGGTCTTGATTTTGATAGCCCTCTCCCTCCAGTTATATATTTGGAGCTTTTCCATCTTCGAGGTTTGAAGACTAGGCTAAAGAAGCCCAATATCATCCAACTCACCATTATGATCAGTGAATTCTAAATCAAATGCATTCATATACCATCATTTCTCCCATGAAGGAAGAGGTTCTAACTAAGGAAAATGACAAAATAGTTGCTTTGGAAAACAAGGAAGAAGATGTTGAAAGAGAGGAAGAGGAGGTGGTCAACCTTTCCAGCTCTTCTCCTTTCTATTATGATGTTAAAAATCAATGTATGTTGTTCTCCTCCAATAAAACTATATACAAAAGATAAAAGAAAAAAATCACAGATATGGTGGCTTACATTCTTTTGATTCTTGTAGATCTAATAAGAGGTAAATTTTGCTCAAATCCTAAAAATATATTTTTTTTTGCATCACTTTGTGCCACCCATTTATTAATACAAATTACTTATGATAATAAAAAATAAATAAAAATAAAAGTAAACAGCTAATTGTAAATATAAAATATTTACCCAAAACTGTCTATTTATGAAAAAAATATAAAATATCTCACATATACATATTACCCGCTGCACTAATGAAAATAAATGTCCTCCGAATTGTAAATATAAAATATTCCCTCAGAACTGTTTACTTATGAAAAAAATATAAAATATCTCAAATATACATATGGTCTAGTGAAATAAAAGTCGTCCAAAATAAACTAATCCTGAAAAGAATATTTTAACAACCTATCCAAATCTAAACATAAATCTCAAATGTCGGCTCCCCTCGATATAGATAGCGAAACCATTTAAATAGAGCCCGAGTTTAGTTTTGGCACAGTATAAAAGATGAACAAACTTTTCCGGACGTGGATATAAAAACCTGCCTTTCTTTCTTAACGTATCTTCTCTGTAGTGTAGTGCGTGGAACCCAAGGAAAGATTCACCATTCTCAACAGTATAGCTATGGAAGAGCACATGAATAAGAAGGCAAGGTATGAAGAAACAGAAGATGACATGGCATTGCTCCAACCACACATAACTTCTGCTGCGACCACCGACTCTCTCCATGAAAACCAACATCATCCTCAAGAAGAAGAGGAGGAGACGATAGAAAGAGTTTCGTCATCCATGGATTATTTTCAGAGCCTGCGAAGGAGAGAGTGGTGCGATGACAAAGACAATAGAAAGTTTCCAAATATTTTTCGGGAGTATCATATAAGAGCATTTAACTTTGTAAAAGACACAGCAGTTAGCAATATGCTCATTGTCCGGGACACATTATTTGTAATTTATAGTTACTACTGGTTTGTTCCATTCCGACTCTATGGAGAAATGTCGCCACATACTGACGAGCGTGGGTTGCCTATCATAATAGAAAAAGAAGGTATTGCCGATATGCGTTACAATTGTCACAATAATTCATTGATAATCCAAGTCAAATCGACCGATTTTGTCGAAGTCGAAACCGAACATATGGAAAATATCGAAGTGACAAGCCTTGTAAGCTTAGACATTGCATCTGCATTAGCAGGGGAGTATCCAGAAGTAAGAGAACTCTTTCGACCAGACGAGCTAGAAGAAGAATGGGATTTGGATTTTCCAAATTGTAGAGGCATGATTTATGATAAGAATGAGAGAGTATTCAAATTTTTTGAATTGAACGAGTACACAGAATTGTTTAGAATTTCAGATCCAAGTGACAAAAAATTAAAATCAAATTTCAACTTTGGAAGTCCAGCAAATATGGACATGTTCATAATTATTGAAAATAGGAACAAAATTGAGAGGGAGGACGTTTTATTGAGAATTTATTCCAAATCGACTGGAGAACTTCGAAAAGAAATTTCCATACCTGTTTCTCCACTACGCGGCATTAACTTCGTGGAGTTATGTGGCCCCGATAGAATAGCTGTTCAGCAACAGGATTTGGGGATGCAGGTGATGGATATATCTTCTGAAATTTGTCAAATAATAAAATCAACTAGCATACATCCTACTTCCCCACCTCTGTATTTAGCCAAAAGAAGTGCCTTATTGTGCATCACAGAAGGAGCTGCTTATCGTTGTGATTTACAAGGTGAGATTGTGGTCACATTTGAGGACCATAGCTTTTCAGAATTTAACGATTTATCAGGTTCGTACGTTACAGCCCAAGAGGACATTTTGATTTCTGTTTGCGGTTTTGGCCGGTATCCTGATGGACCTGAGTCCATCAATATTAGTAGCATTGTTACAGGAAAAAACCTGGGAAAGATTATAACTCATGCTACAAATTCTGTTTCTGAGTTGAGAAGCATGGCTCTCCGACATTTGGGCGTCTGCGGATTCGCATACGATGAAAGAACCCACGATATTATGTCAGGAAATAATGAGGGAACTATATTTCTATGGTCGAATAGATTGTGCCGTGACGTGCCAAATAAAAGCGAAACCATTGTTTTGCCAACTTCAGAGGAGGATGAAGAAGATGGAGGAGACCTGGAGGCCGAACAATAGCCGCCCCTCCACCAACTCCTTGGTTTGGTGGAATTTCCATCACTATCTGTATTCTCATTCGTTCAATCCAAGGATGATGACAAGACTAGGAGGCCCGAGAATAATGAGGTCAAGGAGGAGGAGATAATTAGTTAGTACAATAGGTTGTTGCTCTATATAAATTTGTGTGTAGCACTTCGAACTTTTCTCCAACTTTGTAACATAGTTAACTGGTTTTTATTCATTAAATATGAAGTGGGTGAAGTGGGTTTATTTTGAATATTGTCTTAAAATTTTAATTTAATTATTAATTAATAAGTGAATAGTGACAATATAATATAATAATATATATATGTATATTATAAAATTAAATTAAAATTGCATATTTGATTATAAAATGTATTTTTGTATGTGATATTCATACACAATGATGTATATCAATTAAAAATTAAAAATTATTATAAAGTAGAATATAATATATAAAGTTTAAAAATATATATTTAAGGAATCGAAGTACCTCTTAATCTTTTTATCATCCTATGTCCTTTTTGTAAATGAAATATTACTTACTAGCAATGGATTCAATGGATTAAGAAGATAATACTATAGGCATGATTAATGATAGGAAATACACTATTACATATTATTGTGTCTTTTCATTCAAAATTTGGAGTCTATTTAAATGTGACAAAGTATCAAGAGAATCTATAACCATAACCCTTGTTTTGATGAGGTTCTTCAATTAATATCAACTTTAGATATGGCTTATTTTTATCATATTTATAGGGAGCATAATTCAATGGAAAATTAACTTTTTAAACATATTGGGGGATTTGGGCTCTTGAGAGGTCAACAACCAACTAGATGGGACACTACACAAATATGAGCACCAACTATTTTTTTATCTATAACTACACGAACATGGTTACTAAATGGGACAATACATAAATACGAGCATCAACTGTTTTTTTATCTATAACTACATGAACATGGTTACTAGATGGAACAATACACAAGAGCACCAAATGTGTTTTTATTTATAGCTACACGAACATGGTTACTATCAATATTTTTGCGCATGTCCATAGTTTCTTTTTACTTAACAAAGTGTTAGTCAAATAGGTTTAAATTATGCAATTAAAATGGTTGAGCTTTTATAGGATGATAGGAGCATTTTTATTGTCTTTGCAGGGAAAATTTTGAGGATGGATATCCATTTGAAAGTTTCGAAACCTTGGCAAATCTTAGTAATCCCTAATAGAAAATTTATAAAATGTTTGATGATATTTTTGTTAAAATATATAATTTTATGATTATATTGTATTAGTATCTATAAGGTGTTGGCGATTTTTAAGGTAAAATAATTTCACATTATAAAACTTGGCGAATTAGTTTTAGAAAAAATAGAAATTGGTGAATATTTTTTTTGGAAAAAGTATATAAAATTATCCCACCTGTGAATATTAGCGCCTAATAGAAACTCTAAAGGGACTCATTGGATGATAGGGGCACTTTTGATGGTCTCAAACATGCATCAAATATAGTGAATGTAATGGGAATGTACAATGTAATTTTTTATATCTCAATAAAAATATATCGTTGTTATGTGGAAAAAAGAAGTATTATTTATTATTATTATTAGATATTTTAAGTACTAAAAGTAATGATAATTACATTGTTACTTAATAATAAGTACTAGAATTATTATTTGTTAGTAGTTAATGTAGATCAATTTTTTTTTGTAAGCTTAGGTAGATCCTTCCCATCTTCTATTAATTTAAAAATCAAGCAACAAAAATACAAAAATTAGACCTTAGCCTGCCCTAAGGAAACCAGGTCTATTGGCCATCTAAGTGCAATGTATGTCAACCAAAAAATAAAAGACCTTAATAACAACCTTTACAGTGTTTGACGATACTTAATATCTAACTCTGTAAGTTCTAAAATTTACATAAAATAAAAATAGCCGCTAAAAAATAGGAACTGATAACACTA
The DNA here is from genome assembly GCA_034641835.2 of Pinus albicaulis. Lineage (NCBI taxonomy): Eukaryota > Viridiplantae > Streptophyta > Pinopsida > Pinales > Pinaceae > Pinus > Pinus albicaulis. The sequence continues at coordinate 843,103,653 of CM076576.1, forward strand.
GTCATCTTCTGACTCCATAGGGGTAGGATCTTTCTCGCTGGAGACAGGAATTTCAACCTGCTCCAATGATTTTATATCCTTCTCCATCTTTCCTAATATAGCATATTGATGCAACTGATGAAGATTGATTTCCTGAATATTTATGTTGATATCTGCCATAGTTGACCCTAACTTCGACTTTGCTATCTCCTAAGTCGACATAAAAACTTTTGCTAACAAACATTTTATCAGCCAATAAGTTTGTATTGAATCCTGGAACAGAGAAATACATCCACGGGTATTCCTTGGATCATCAACGACATTATGCAGGTCTCCAAATGCCATATCATCCTCTTCATCCATATTTTTAAAACCTCTATTTCCCATCCATAAATGCGAGATTTAACATAACAGGGAATTTCGGCTGCAAAGGTTTGAATCATCGACTCCATAAGTTGGTTTGTTGACTTCCTGCCTCTTTTTGCAGGCTAAGGAGAGATGGGCTTCTTGCCTTTATCTCCGTTTGGCTTCCAGCCTCTATTTTTCTTTACCATCTTATGAAAAAAAGTAAGAGGCTCTTCTGATACAAACAACCAAGAAAAATTTCCACGACAGATACATATCAGAGAACTAACAAGAAAAAATATTTTTAAGATGACAGACAGACTGTTTCCCTTACCTAATCTGACAACAGCACCGACTATCATTACGGGAAGTGAAACCCTTAAAACAAAATAGAGAAACCCAAATATATAACTACGCATCTCTCGAACAACCGAGATGATCAATCCACAAATAACCCTCTGCCATTCGGAACCCCTACAAATCGAAAGCTAAACAGTTAAATCACTCATAGTTATCTACAACCAAAAGCCAAAAAAACCAACCCATGAAACAAGTAAACCATTAAAGGAATAGCAACAGAAGGCACTAAGCAAAGGCATACTATGATAAATGGTCGCAATCACAGGGAAATTCAAAACAGTTTTATCATTATCCATCAGTATCTTCTTGAAGTAGTTTAGCATTCTTCCCAAATTTGTAACAGAGTGAAAGAAAATTACTGGCAGGCTCAAGACAAAAAGAGATTGAAGAGTATTTGACCACATTCCCATGCTTACAGTTTTCCAACAACAACATCCTTCCTAGAATAGAACAAAACATATTTTATATAAAAAGTCCAAAAACAACATGACTCTTTTCTATATGCAATAGACTTTTGAAACTCTCGGCATTTGCACAGACCAAGACCGAACAAACCACCATTTATACAAAAAATCTAAAAACACCATGACTATTTTCTACATATGACGGAATTCTGAGCCCTTCAGTAATTTCACAGAGAGGATAAAGGATAATAAATACCAAGTATCCACCCACACAATCACCCTACGTCTTTGGCTTTGTCTTCTCATGTACACGTAACTAACTTCACCGAAAAACCAAATTACTAAACAACTTACCTTTCCGCTTATATTCACCTTCCTCTGGCACTTTCCCCAAAGATCGCCTGACATCCTCGCTGAATTAACCAACTGGTAATCACAAAATGTGAAAGTCATTTATTACCACTTAAAGGAGTTGTAAATGAGTTTTCCTACCCGGTCTCCTTGGTAGAGGACTTGCCTCAAATATGTCTTGGTCATTCCTTAGTGTAATTGGATCGCTAACTGTACTTGCATCTCTCTCTTCTTCTTTTTGCTACTACTGCTACTATACATGGTTTTTTTTAGCTTCATCATTACTACCTTCAAACAAAAAAGGTGTGTGCTACTCCTCATAGCCTTTGTCTATGAAATATGACATCCTTACTCGCAGAAACCTTGTGAGTATATGGATTAAAGAATTTATATGCTTTAAATTTAGAACAATACACTACAAATATGCATTTTTCTCTCCTCCAATAAGAAAAATTAAAAATGTATCAAAGAAAAAAAAATAACCAAATCCTAGTGCCCAACATTCTTTTTTTCTTGTGCGAATCTAATAGGGGTCCATATCACTCAAATATTTTGTTTTTCTATTAATAGTCAAAGTGACTGATATGTATTATAACAATAATTCATTGAAAATCAATGAAATGTAAAGCCTTGTAATCTTATACATTGAATCTATCATAGCAATAAAATATCTAGAATAAAGAGAACTCTTTCGACCAAAACTAGAAGAAGACAAGGAATTGATTTTCCAAATTTCAGAGGCATGATTTATGAAAAGAATTAGAGGGTATTCCAACAATTTTAATTGAAATAGTACATAATTTTTTTTAGAATTCCACATCCAAGTGAAATAAATTTAAAATAAAAGGTCAACTTTTGAAGTCTAGGAAATAGGGACATGTTCATCATGCTTAAAAATAATAACCCAAATCAAAGTAAGTCTTAATGAGAATTTATTCCAAAGTGACTCGATAACTTCGAAAATCAATTTCCACACCTGTCTCTCTAGGGCGCAACAATAAATTTATGGAATTTTGTGGCCCGCATAGAATAGTTGTTCAATAATAAGATCTAGAGATGGAGGTTATGGATATCTCTTCTGAAATTATTCAAATGATAAAATAAAGTGGGATCCGTCTTACTTGCCTACCTCACTATTTAGCAAAAATAAGTGCCTTATTGTCTGTCATAGAGAGAAGTGTTTGATATAATATTAATCATGACACCATTTGTCACTATTCATGTGACGACAAACTCTGTTAATGTTCTAGTGAAGGAATATTTGTCGGTGTTGTAGATAAGAAAGAAATTAATAGTCCATAGGGTAATCGACAGATTCATATTCACTATTGAACCTCGGCTTAAGCATGTATAAATAATTTTTTTTTATAAATTAATCAAGTCACTATCACTGTTGAACCTACGACTCATGCATGTATAAATAACAATTTTTATAAAAGAAATAATTAAGCTCTTTGTGTGAGTCTTCATTTATGATATGCAATTAGAGCCAAGGGTTGTGAGGGCTCGGTGGTGTTGTTGTGTGTAATCCCGGAGGCCATGTGGAAGAGCGGATAATCCTTGTGGACTTATATGGCCCTAATAGAATAGTGCTTCAGAAATGGGCTTTAGGGATGCAGGTCATGGATATATCTTCTAAAATTTTTCAAGTAATAAAATAAACTTCCATCTCTCTTACTTACCCACCTATGTATTTAGCCAAAATAAGTGCCTTATTGTTCATCATAGAAGGAATTATTTATATTTATGATTTACAAGGTTATATTGTGGTCTCATTTGAGGATAATAGCATTTTTTACATCATCTCTTTAGCAGTTTCGTACGTTACAACTGAGATGGCCATTTTGATTTATGTTTCAGTTTTGGACGATATCCTCATGGATCTGAGTCCATCAATATTCAAAGAATTCTTACAGGAAAAATCCTGGGAACGATTACAATTGATGCTCCAAATCATAATTCTAAGTTGAGAGGCATGGCCTTCCAACATATGCACCTCTGGGCATTTACATATGAGGAAAGGACTCATGATATTATGTCAGGAAATACTAGGGGAACTATTTTTGTACATGGCCAAATAAATTATATCATGACATGCCAAATAAAATAAACATGATTGTTTTACCAATCTGAAGGATGTTTATGAGGATGAAGGAGGAGACGTGGACTCCAGAAAATAGCTCGCCAGTCCACCTAATTTAGTGTCCAACCCTTCGAAATTTTATCCAACTTTATAAGAAGAGTTAGTAGGTTTATATTAATTAATTATGAACTGTGTTTATTTTGAATATCACTTTAAAATTTTAATCTACTTAGTAATTAAAAAGCCAATAGTAAGTATACAATTAAAAATATATAAATATATAAAACATTAATTATTAAATGATTTATGATTTTTTGATTATCTGGTGATCCGTAATATTACTAAAGATATTTTAGATTCGTGTAAACGTAAGATGTAGTAAAATTAATTAAAATTCAAAATCAAAAGTTTTCCTTATTACTTAGGGTTTTAGCAATCTCTTTTCTTTTGACTTCCAATTAAGTCAAATTTCTTTTTCTCATTAATTAATTGAGCTTTAAACAATATACTCTACAATGTTTTTTCATATATAAACTTTACTGAAAAAATATTTTCTAATTATCCCATTGGTTCATATTTTGAAGTTCTTATTTTCACTTTCATGACACATGCATTGAATCATAGTTAAATAATCTTTCTTTCAACTGAATTCTATGCCAAACCCGAGTTTTTTTCAATTTCCATCACTATCATTACTCTCATTTGATTGTTCTTTGTTGTCAATTCTACGCAAGTAGTTGACATTATTTTTGAGTGATGGGATATGCTATTATCAAGTCCCCCTATCTCTCTACTAGTTAGGAATTTTATTGAGTTGATGAAAATTATACATATCTACCATTATGGGAATGTGACCATGGATTGTCAATGCAAAAGTCTAGAATGAGAGCATATGGAAATGTGATCTGTATTTTCCATGCAAAAGTATAAAATAATTCAAACCTACTCTTATGGGAATATGATCATGGATTCTAAATGAAAAAGTCTGAAATAGGAGCATATGCAAATGCTCTCATTGATTCTCAATGAAACAGTCTAAAATTAGGGCACACATGATTTCAGGGTAAAGAATTGTTGATTGAAAATACCTAAATATTTTGGAAACAATTTTTCTAGAGATGTGATTTTAAATTAGGTCCTAACAGTGAAATTTATGAAATCAGAATTAACAAATTAGTTGCATGTGCTTTTTCAAGGTCTTCAGTGAATTTCAATGTACTACATAAAAAACATTAAATATCAATTTGGTTTCACGTGCCTTTTCAAGGTGTTCAGTGGATTTCAATGTAGTATGTAAACAACATTCTCAAACATAGTAATGGACCTGTTGTAATAATAACTTTCATGTTTCTGACTTTTCTCTTCTTTACACCTCTATTGTGACATTTTCATCCCTTAAGATGAAGGAAGAGATTGGCATGATGAGGATGAATGTGGAGACCATGAGAATGATGATAGAGGAAGATAACACCAAGCTATGTTGATCATAGAAGATGATGATGATAAAGAGGCCTTGCCAATATAAATTCAAGGATGATCAAGGAGGAGACGAGGAGGCCTTGCCAATCTCAGAGAATGATGAGGAGACTGGGAGGCTTGACAATAATGAAGGGCTAGAGGAAGAGATCACTAGGCATGAAAATATGCCCTTGCTTGACCTAAATTAGTGTCTAGCACTTATAACTTTTATCCAACTTTGTAATAAAGTGTTAAATATGTGAAGGTCAATGGTTCTAAACTCCATGGGTAGTTAGTGATTTGAAGGTTAATGGTTCATAACTCTATAAAATCTATTATGCTAAGGATGGTGTGGCCCAAGAAAAATGTGATCCATGGGTGATTTTGAAAGCTTAGATATCCCTAGGTCATGGTTTATGTAACCTAAGATTAAGCATGGAGTCTTCTTAAAACTCATACAACTTAACAAAGTAAAAATATATACATATATAAAAAGTTTGTTATTAAACTAGTTACGATCTTTTCATTATATATATAACTAACTAATAAAATAATTTATGAAAACATTTTAAATAAATATAAATTTCATTGACATGTAATATACCCTAAATAAAGAATTTATCATATTTTATCATCTCTTAACCACAAGATTTGTGAGGTTCTATGATTCCAATAAAGATGTGGCTAGAGAATTGACCATATTTTATAATTGTATATTTTGAACATTGATAAAGATTTGTTAAAAATATATATTTTATAATTGTATATTTTAAACATTGATAAATATTGGTTAAAATTATATTTTTACATATCAAAATAATTTATATTTAAAACTAAATAATTTTAAGTGTATTAAATATTAAATAATTTTTTCTTTAAATATTTATAAAGTAATTATATAAATATAACTATTTATAATTAGATATTTATTGAAGAAATTGTTTTTAGACAATTATATAAAAGTAATATAAGAATTCCAAAATATATCAAATGAACTATTGGGATCTCGGAATCTTGGTGACCTCAAGCAATCCCAGATCCGCTATCTGATTTCTTGGCCACTAATCTGGAAGTGGCTGAATTTATAGATATTGACATGCAAAAGAAGCAACCTACATGGCATAATAGGCGCATAGGGGTGGCAGCACTGGCACGTCATCTTGATAGATTCCTTAACAAGCAGCCTTTTCATAACCAAATGGTTAGATCCAGATAGTCGGTGGGTTCGGGCGGGGCCTCCGATTACTCTATTGTTTATTTGCAATTTCTAGCTCGAGAATAGAAGGCGCGTGCACAATTTAAATTTAATGCTAGATGGTTACAAGATCCATAATTTCAATTACTGGTCATTCACGAGTGGCAACAATGTAACCTTTTCCCGACAGGGAACCTGCTAGGGTATTTAATGATAACCTCAAATGTATCAAAGAAATCACTATATGTTCGTCATGACATAAAAGAAAGCTCGAGGAGGAGCAGTTGAAAAGGATTGAATAGGAAATCTCTTAGCTCACTGATTTTGACTATTGGGCTTCCGTTCTGCATCCTCAAAAGAACAACTGATTGCATTGGAAACCACTAGAGCAAATATCCTTCGTCAAACGGAGGAGGAGTGGATATTAAAAATTAGGGCCATTTGGTTGAAAACTGGTCATGAAAATACTAATTTCTTTCAACATTGTGCTAAAGGAAGGCAGATCATCAACACTATATGGGAACTATTAGATAATACTAGATATGTGGCCAAATCCCATGCTTAGCTTGGTGATCTGGGTATCCAACACTTCACAAATCAATACAAAGTGTTGCACATCATCAATATGCCAGATATTATGAACATTGCTGGAACATTTCATAGGTTTGTTGACGATGAGCAGGCAGAGGATCCGAATGCACCGTTGTAATATTCCAAAATTAGCCCAAGCTAATATGAATATTCAAATTTTCCTTGTTTTACTTTTCTTTTCATGTTTATGAATAAATGACTAATGGAGGACATGTAAAAATCCTTATATCAAAGAATAAATACATGCCCAATGTGAAAAATGATAAACCTGGGCCATTGTAATAAAATCCACTTGTGTGTGAAATATGATTGAGAAAATTGACTGGGTCAACAGGACCAAATCTCAGTTCTGTCTAGATTCAATGAACCTTCTTAAGGCTCAGTGCAGTTTAGATGGAGGAACCTCATGTGAAAGGGGTTAAGTGATTCAAGGTGGTTTAGGGTTTTTCACATCCTCATCTTATACAAGGAAGGTGAAGGCTCAAGAAAAGGGTTGTTGAAGATTATTATTTTCTGAAGGTATTGTCTACTCAAACATCCCTTGTTGGGTATTCCTGTTCAGGAATCCCAACTCCTTCCTTCAGTAGCTCTTGGAGGAGATTTGTGCTTTCTTTTCCATAATCTAGCATATTGCCAAGCTCCATCTCTCTTTGGAAGTGTAAATCCAGTGAGGGTTTCATTTTCTAAGTGAGCTATAGCAAGTGGAGACTATATGTGCTCAGATTTAGCTTGTATTTGTGGCTCTTCTTAGTGAGTGTGTCATTTAACCTCTTGAAAGAGTGCATCTGTTGCTTGAGCTTCATCTCAGATCTTGGCATCAGACAAAAGTGTATATTAGCATCAATAGCGCAGTTTCTCTCCCTGATCGGCGTAAATCTTGTGGAGCAGTGTTTCAGTGATTTTGGCTTTGTTTTGGAGACAAGATCTCTGGTGTGAAGGAGCTCTCCTTACACTGTGGTGATCCATGGATTGGCCAACCAATCCATGTATGCTTCAGATCTTATTCATTGAATGAAGTATATGCTTCAGATTTCCTGAATCATTCTTTAGATCTACTGTAGTAAAACTCAGATCTACTCTTGTACTCTCATATATTGCTGAAATCCCCAAGGGGAGTGTAATAAATAGATTCTTTGGCTTCCAGATCTGTAATAGATCGATATTTTGATGCATATATCTGTTATATATCTAATATATAATATATCAGTGCTTTAGGCTTCAGAAAATTACACTATCTGTCTTTCTTGGCAATTTCCTGTGTTGCAACACCTTAATCTTGAGGGGTTATCCATGTCAAATCTATGTTTTTATCTTGTAAATGCATAAGTCTTCCCCCAGCTCCAATTTCATGATTTTATTAACATATTTAATCTAATCCCTTTATAAATTTATGCTACTTTACCTTCAGAAACTTCTGCATAGATTAAGTCATGGGAAATCATGGTTTTTAATCCTAGTCGGGAATGGAGGAACTGTTTAATATATCTAGGATCATTTGTTTGACATTAAATTTGACATGGGAGTTATAAATTACATAAGATAAAATAACCTCTCACCATTTTCCTTATTTTTACGTGGAGTTATGTATACACTCATTTTAGTGAAAAAAATCACCCATTTTCCCCACCCTTTTGAGTCCAAAAGTGAAGTAAAGGTTGCTTCTAATCATATTATTGAATTATCTGCACTATAAAATATGTTATCAGTCATAGGGCTACATATCCAAATCTGTACTACCTTAGGGTATTCTCATTGTTGTAGAAATTCCAGATTTGGAATATTACAGTGGTATCAAAGCATGATCTCTGGCTCAGCCTGTGAGATCCAGATATCAGAAGAACAAAGAGAATAAGAAGTGAACATAATGATGGATTGGATGAGTTTCTTATCATTTATTTTCATATCTAAGGAGAGCCTCTCCAAATAGGTTAGACAAACCAAGGAGGAAGAAGACAATGAAACTCTAAGAGGGTTTCAAGAAGAAGGAAGCTGCAGTGAGACCTATAGAAGGTTTCAAGAAGGAGAGGAAGACCCATGCACTTCCTACCCTCACAAAGAAGAGGGATTGTACATAGAAAACAAAAGCATGACTCCACCACTTGGAAGAATGACAGAAGAGGACATCTCCCTACTTCTTTTCCAAACTATGAGAGGTATTGAAGAAAACCTCAAGGAGTTTGAATGGGAGGAGATTTGTACCAACACTTGCACAACCTTGGAGGAGCAGCCTTCATGTTCAATGGAGGACGACAACACAGTTGAGGAAGAAGCACTTGCTTCTACATCTCACCATGGTATGATTAAAAATCCATCTATTTTCATTTCAGCACATTGTATCAAGGGATCTACATCTTTGCATGCTGCTAATTTAGAGCAACAGAGTTGCACTACATTGTGAAAAGGAAGTAAGGAAGAAGATAGGAACCATTCCTCATTGGAGCATTCACATGTAAGCTTCATTCATGAAGCAATAGAGAATGGAATGATGGATGGTAGATATCTTCAAGTGAGAAACCCTTTCTCCTTTCTAGATGACCCTTTCTCAATGAACACACCCCTGCTCAAAGAGAAACTTCTACTTGCAGAAAATCCAAGGCCCCTTTGGTTTTGGAAGACCATGCATGAGGAGAAGACCTCATGGGAAGAATTCATTAGAGGTGCACTTCAACACATCATGGAGTGCAAGGTTCTTCAACAGTTTGAGGAGGTTCTTCCCTTCTCACAGGAGTAGATAGTAGATGGAGGACATCTTCGGATGGATAACATCTCTCATGACTGTGTCGGACATTTCTTGAGCCATACACATCTTGATGGGAGGTTTTTTACTACCACCTATTTTGGTCCTCATAGGTTCAAATTGATCCTCGGGTAGATTGCATTTCAAGATCCCATGAAATGCAGGAATTTGATTTGGGATGATAGTAGCCCTCATGGGAGGAGTACCAAGATGAAGGGTGGAAGGAGACATCCATAATTGGTTGAGTGGATGTGGATGGAGAGGAAGGAGCTGGAGAGATACTTGCATATCTATGACACTAGGCAGTAGGAGGCTTGGTTGCATTGGTTAGTCTTGAAAGGGTTTGGTCATCACTCCATTTCTAAGGGTATGTGGTTGGATACTTGCATCGTTGAGCAGCAAAAAGTATGGGCACATTGTGTTGGAATAACGTTCTTCATGTCAAGCACCATCTTGTCACTACATGATTTGGATGATGGAAGTATGAGGACGCAGCAAAACATTTTGTTGCTTGGGATGTTCTTGAGAAAGCAAGGGCAGATTTTCTCTCACAATTTTCATGGTGTTGCAGGAGTAGAAGATGGCACTATGATAGTGAAAATGAATTACTCCTTGGCCTTAGATGTTCAAGAAGGACTTTCTTCATGGGAAGGACTTCTCATATGTAGCAGCATTATGGGAGATGCCTTTGACATTTTTCATGTCAAATATTGGAGCTATGTGTTGATGGGAGCCTATTTGCATAGGCCAACAACGTTGTCACTTTGGAGCTGGGATTTATTGATGGATTATTCCCAGGATCACTTCTCACTCAATGCACTTGGTGAGCAAAGAGGAGGTAAAGAAGATGAAGTGGTAGATGGAGACATCTATTACTGTGGTGTTCTTTTCTTGACTTGGTTTTCCAGGCAGGAGGAGAAGGACTTTCATGCAGCACTTGGTTCATCCCCATTCATGGGAGTGTGCCAAGTTATTATTGAGGATTCATTCATGCATCCATGTATCTTCTTGCTTCCAACATATGGTGAAAGCTTTTTCTTGCATCCTCTTACCATCTTTTGGCAATGCATTTCTCCACAAGAGGGAAAGATATTTATTGAGCTCCAGGATCAACATTGGGCCAAATTATTGATAGTGACAACTATCTCTTATTTGGCCTTGGGAAAAGATGTTTTTCTTACATGTATGTTCATTTGATTCTTATGATTAACCATGTAACAAGAAACAATTTTCCATGTATTCTTCTGAAGCAACAGTTTGTAAAACTGCGCAGTGAAGACTTGGGGAACTGTTGGTACTCTCTTGCATCACATAGGACCTTCATTATTTCCTTCATGATAGTTTGGTCATGTTTTCAATAGCTGATATTTCCTTTATCTTGATGGGAGACATGATGTTGAGTGAGGCACATGGTTTGGATGTGTCCTTTTGGGAAGTAGGTACCCACATTTTCTGGAGTACATGTTCTAATGGGAACATGGGAAGAATTGTGGCCACCATAACCAAACAGTTGCTTCTCTTGGAGGTGAGCCATATGTGTGATGGGACACCTTATGATGACACTCTTCTATCCATCACATACGAAAAATTTTGGGCTAACTGGTTTTACGGCGTTGGAGGGAGGATCTTTGCAGATCTAATCTTCATGATGCCACTTGAGGGAAATATCCTTACAGCCCAAGATCAATTTTCACTCTACACTTATCTTAAGTGGAGAGGAGAACAACGTGGGGTAGTCTATCTTGTCGACCATGTGCATATTTTCAGGCCACCTATTTTGCGGGAGCTCAAGGTGGAGGAACATTTGCAGGAGTCGTCGTGCGGGGAGGTGACTCATTTTGTGTGGATGATTGCTTAGGGATGGAGGATTCACATGGGAACGTTTTTTTCCCAATATATTTCAGATCCCATGCCTCAAGGGAACCTCTAGGCAACACCTTATTTCCCTCTTGAGTATTGTACTTATTCATGATGATAGATATTCAGCTAACTTGCATGCTTGGGAGAGGCAATATGGATTCATTGTTGACATAACATCTCATTATTTGAAGGAGATCATAATATGTGGATGCTATAGTAGCGGGAGGGGACATTCTTCAGTTCTATCCTTATAGTTGCTTGAGGACAAGCAACATTTGGGAGGGGAGGACTGTAATATTCCTAAATTAGCGCAAGCTAATAGGAATATTCAAGTTTTCCTTGTTTTACTTTTCTTTTCATGTTTATGAATAAATGACTAATGGAGGACATGTAAAACTCCTTAGATCAAAGAAAAAATACATGCCCAATGTGAAAAAGGATAAATCTGGGCCATTGTAATAAAATCCACTTGTGTGGTAAACAGGATTGAGACAATTGACTGGGTCAACATGATCAAATCTCAGTTCTGTCTAGATTCATTGAACCTTCTAGAGGCTCAGCATAGTTTAGATGGAGGAATCTCATGTGAAAGTTGTTAAGTGATTCAAGGTGGTTTGGGGTTTTGCACATCCTCATATTATAAAAGGAAGGTGAAGGCTCAAGAAAAGGGTTGTTGAAGATTATTATTTTCTGAAGGTATTGTTTGCTCAGACATCCCTTGTTGGGTCTTCCAGTTCAGGAATCCGACCTCCTTCCTTGAGCATCTCTTGGAGGAGATTTGTAATTTATTTTCCAGTATCTGGCATATGGTCAAGCTCCATCTCTCTCTAGCAGCATAAATCCAGTGAGGGTTTCATTGTCTAAGTGAGTTTCAGCAAGTGGAGACTATATCTGTCGTGGCTCTTCTCAGTGAGTGTGTCATTTAACCTCCTGGAAGAGTGCATCTGTTGCTTGAGATTCAGTTTCAGATCTTGGCAACAGGCCAAAGTGTATATTAGCATCAGCAGGAAAATTTCTCTCCCTAATCTGCATAAATCTTGTGGAGGAGTGTTTCAGTGGTTTTGGCATTTTTTTGGAGACAAGATATCTGGTGTGAAGGAGCTATCCTTGCATTGTGGTGATCCATGGATTGGCCAGCCAATCCATGTATGTTTTAGCTCTGATTCATTGACTGAAGTATATTCTTTAAATTTCATGAATCATTCTGCAGATATGTTGCGGTAAAACTCAGATCTACTCATGTACTCTGATGTATTGCTGAAATCCCCAAGGGGAGTGTAATAAATAGACTCTTTGGCTTCCATATCTGTAATATATATGTATTTTCATGCATATATATGTTCTATATCTAATATTGAATATAGAAGAGCTTTATTCTTCAAAAATTACGCTGTCTATATTTCTTCGCAATTTCCAGTGTTGCAGCACCTCAATCTTGAGGGTTTATCCATGTAAAATATCTATTTTTATCTTGTAAATGCATAAGTCTTGCCCCAGCTCCAATTTCATAATTTTATAAGCATATTGCATCTAATACCTTCATAAATTTACGCTTATTAGCTTCAGGAACTTTTGGATACATTAAGTCATGGGAAATTAGAGTTTTTAAGCCTAGTCGGGAATGGAGGAACTGTTTAATATAGCTATGATCATTTTTTTGACCTTAAATTCGACATGGGAGTCCTAAATGACCTAATCTAAAATAAAATCTTGCCATGTTCCTTATTTTTACGTATATTTCTATATACACTCATTTTAGGGAAAAAAATCACCCATTTTCCCCACCCTTTTGAGTCCAAAAGTGAAGTAAAGGCTGCTACTGATCATATTATTGAAGGATCTGCGCTATAAATTTTTTTATCAGTCATAGGGATGCATGTAAAACTATGGAATACCTTAGGGTATTCTCATTGTTGTAGAAATACTAGATTTGGAATATTACAACCGGTCACCATGGGTGAGATCGAAGGTGTACTAAAATGGTTTAAAAAGGACAAAAGCCCTATACTAGATGGATGGCCCATTGAATTCTATCTTCATTTTTTTGAGCTCATAAGCATAGATCTCCTCCAGGTCATAGAAGAAAGTAGAAATTATGGTTGTATCTATGATGGTTTCAACTCTACATTAATTGCACTGATTCCCAAATCGGATCACCCCACTACGTTCCATGACTATAGGCCTATCTCCCTCTATAACTACATTTACAAAACTATGTCCAAAATCCTTGCTAACCATGTAAAACCCATTATCTCTTCTCATATTTCCTAGGAACAATTTTCATTTCTCCACCACAAACAGATCCATGAAGCCATTGGCACTTCACAGGAGGTCCTGCACTCAATTAAAAATAAGAATATCAAAATCACCATCCTCAAAATTGACCTTGCAAAAGCCTTTCATCATGTTAACTAGAACTACAATCATCTTATACTTATCCATACGGGCTTCCCCCAGTCTTTAAAAAATTGGATTATGGGTTGTATTATGAATGTCACTTTCAGTATCCTCATCAATGGGGCAGCTATTGATTTCTTTGATGCTGGTAGAGGCCTCAAGCAAGGTTTCCCTCTCTCACCACTTATTTTTGTCCTTGTTATGGAAGGCCTTTCGTCCCTCATCAACATGACAAAGGATGTTGGTGACATCCATGGGATTAGATTAAATGAATTTTTACATCTGACTCATTTATTTTTTGTGGATGATGTGATTATATTTTTGGATGGATCTTGTGAAGACAATTCAGAATTTGATAAAATCTTAAATATTTTACGTAGAGGTACGGGTATGGCTCCAAATAACAGTAAATCCACCATTATCTCGACTAGATGTTCATAACATGAACATGGGCTTGCAATTCATAATTTCCCTTTTGTGTGCAGTAACATTGGGGAAGGTTTAAAATATATTGGTTTCCACCTCAAGCCTAATGACTATCAGATCAAGGATTGGAACTGGTTAATAGCCAAAGTTGAGTGCAGGATCAACATTTGGCATCATAGATGGATCTCGAGGCCAGGCATATTGGTATTAATCAAATCAGTCCTAGAAGCCATAACTATCTATTGGATGTCCCTTGCTTGGCTCCCTAAAGGTGTCACTAATCGCATACACTAGATTTGCAGAAAATTTCTCTGGAGGAATTATGGTAGTGAGAAAACATTTGCTTGGGTGTCTTGGGACCAAATCATTAGGCCAAAGGACTGGGGAAGTTTGGGTATTAAGGATCTCCCCATATTTGCGACCGCCCTTGCTGCAAAATTGGGTTGGCACCTTATATCCAGCCATAACTTGTGGAAGGAGGTTAGTGTCTCCAAATACATCACTCCCGAGACTACATTGGATTGGATTCGTGGAACCATTCAACTCAGCCTGGGATCCTCGATTATATGGAAGGCAATCGCAAAGTCTACACACCTTATCTAGCAAGGAATGACATGGCACATCCGATCAGGTACCATGGTCAGATTGAGTGAGGACTCATGGTCGGGCAGTGGTAGAAATTATAAACTGCCTCAAAACATCATACATCACCTTGCCCAAGCCAGATATTACTATCTATCGCAGGTGGCTGATCCATTGCGAAAAAACTAGCATGCCCAGGGTTAGCTATCAGTGAAGGAGCTTTAGTTACCCAATGAGGGCCGTCCCTACTGGGACTGGTACATCAGGGAACTTCAAGCTTCACACGTTTGACTATTGGACCAGGAGGATGAACTTTTATGGGCTCTCTCACCCTACGAAAAATATTCCCCGAAGACTGGATATATTACACTATGTGCACCCAAGGAACATCCTAATAAACTGTGGTGGTCACACTCGATCTAGAAGCTGCAGGAACCTCATAAAATTCAACTACTTATGTGGTGCATTCTCCATAATTGTTTCCCTACCATAGACAATCTTTGCAGACGGGCTATCCAAATCCCGTCTAGATGATGTTTCTATTTCTCACATGAAGAAGATGTTCAAGATATTTTCCATCAATGCCCAATGATCAGGGTTTTTTGGCATCCGGTTACTCATGCGATGGGCTATGCACTCACCTGGTAGGGCTCATATATTAATGAGGCCTGGTCTACGTGGCGGCATGCTACCACCTGCAACAAACTTTGAAACCTCCCTTTGTTGATTGTGTGGGGCATCTAGACCTATCGGAATCGTTTCACATTTGATGGTATGTAGGTGTTCTGGGACCACATTTTTTCTGCCATCATCTCCACTTAGAGTCTCATTCCAGATGAGGACATCCCACTCGCAACAAGGATATCACCCCTGAAATCGTTGATCATACTCACCCATGGGAATACTTTTACGGGGCATCCAATAACCATGGGTGTGGAGGCAGTGCAATATTATATATAACAACCACTCACTCTTTCCACCTCAAAATTTGGTTGGCTCCTGGCACTAACATTTTTTCCAAACTTCTTAGCCTTCGGATTTTACTACTATTTTCCCATGAACAAGGATGCAACAGATTGCAGATTTTTGGAGACTCACAAATTATCGTTAATTGGTTCAATTCTCATTCACAGTTACATACACACACAGTGATATCATTATTGAGGGAGGTGCATCTACTGAAATCATATTTTTATACTATATCTATCACTCACATTTACAGGTAGAGGAACCAAGTGGCAGACAAGCTTTCAAAAAAGTAGCGGAGTTAGACTGGGGTACATGGCTTATCACTGAACATGATGGGGAACAGGTGTACTAATATTTTCACAGACCATTCATAGATGACATTCAGGATATAAGAGCAGTCACTCTTTGACTACAATTTTTACAGGATCATTATTTTGGTTTTTATATTATTATGCTGATGTATGTTATCAACTCTATGTATATCGGCTGCTACCATGTATTTTCTGTACATATTCTGACTAGTTTAGAGATCTTAGCACTGATACTTGAAGAATATTTTAGCATTGATAATTGCAGACTATTTTTCCTCTCCAAAGATGGCTTAGAACCATGAACATTGTTGGTTAGTATATGTAAAATGTAACATGTAATTTTTAATTATATAATGAGAAATTACAACTTTTTCCTCGGAGAAAAAAAGAAGACTGATTTTTTTTAAAATTAAAAATATGTATTGATTTAAAGAAAAATAGAATATATTAAAATTTAATGGTTAATTCAGTGTCTTATATTAAAGAAGAAATCAAATTGAAAATTATTGGTAACCATTAATTAAAAAAATATATTATTACGGGGCAAGGCATTTCCCTCTAGGGATAACTCCCCTATGTTCCATAGTGTACTATTTTGTGTCGTTGATCCAATGTGTTAGATGATTAAAAAAAGATATTTTGTTTATATAATAATCATCGTAGGTGGTGGAGAACCGAAACCTTGTGTTGGAAGTTCGTTATTTGTTACAATAACCACCCATGCAACTCTGAATATGAGAGATAATAAAAAGTGGATACATCCTATTGTGTACATTTTGTACCTTAGAACAAAATGTTGTGTATGCTCAAACCTGGACGTGATCGAAAAAAAGAAAACATTCCATTGTGAGGAAGATAAGAATAAGGCGTGATATGACTCCCTCACTATTGAAAAATGGAGAAATGCTAGACTTTTTGTTGTCTCAAATATAACTGGTTTTGAGCTGAATGCGTGCAACAGGTAAGGGCATTAACCCAAAATATCCCTGTTACTAAGTTATTTACTAGATTTCTAGGTATGTAAAAATTTATTTTTGTAACCCTTCCTTACCTGTGATTGTTATTTAATGGTGAATATTATTTATTGGCGAGGGGTTGTTTTTCCATAAGTTATTTCCAGTGAAAACGATGCTTAATGTCATCTAGCCTAAACAAAAAAGTGGGAGATTTTGAAAGGACAATTTTATCACAACATCAAAGCGGGAAGACTACCATGGTTACAATTTTGGGTTTTGGCGTGGTTGGAAAAATCACCATCACAAAGGATCTCTTCACCCATCACACATCAAAGTATGCTCGATCTTGTTTTCTATCCCATGTGAGATAAAAAAAACCAATGGTGATCTAAATGTATAGCATACTAGATTTCTTAAAGGCTTCGCTCAACCAAATATACACATAAATTGCATCCATGAGGGCATAGATATTCTCACAATGCATCTCTCATTGTAGACACTCTAAATTCATTTTCACCTGCTCACTTGTGGCTGATAGTTTTAAATGATATTGAGCATATTAGTCAACTAGATGCATTATTTTTCCCAATTAAACATACCATTCATTTAAGTATCTTAATATATAACGACCAATATTTTCTTACAAGCTATGGTATTCCAATATTTGATACATTGGCCACTTGTGGTGTGTGGACATGATACCTTCATCCTTGCATTAGTAACATGCATGTACATAGTAACATGCATGTACTGTTATACAATGTTTAGATGGCTCTTCTTAGCATCCTGTACGTACATATCATGAAAATATTTAGATAGATCTGCATACTACCACAAGATTGTTGATGGATCACCTCCACCCTCATCCAGGCTACAAAATGGACCTTGCTTCTCTCGGTTCCTCTAGTGAAAAAATGTCATGCAACAATGTTGTCACTCATTGGCTTCATTAAGAGTTACGTAAATTCAAATGCTTGGAAAAATATTTTGGCCAATACAAGGGATGGTATTATGTTACGTGTACCAACGAATTAGTCTTTGGAGGCAGATGATACCACTGATATTTGAAAATTAATAGTTCTCTTGAATATTGTGTTAGTATATTTTGACACATAGGAAATAGTTAAGTATAACTTGGTCTAGCGTACAGTTACGTAAAGTTTGTTTATTTAATATGTACTTTTGTAACTTCTAATCCGATGATCATGATATGTAGTGATCTGATGGTTCATTCTCTCCTTGGTATTACCAACACCCGATTGGTCCATGATATATATTTAAATAGCATGGAGGGTCATTTTTGCAGTGACCATTTATGAGAGAAGCTTTTGTAAATTTAATTTCTTTATATTAATAAATTTCCTGAAGTTGTCAAACCAGGAGGTAACTCCTCAAATCAGAATGTGTTATTGAATGAAGAATGAACATGCATTTATACATGGAGGTGAGGCTATTGGGATTCATCTCCCAATGACTCTTGGCCTTCCTTATTTCCCAATATTAAATAATATACAATATTAAATGTGCACACCCATCCCATAGGATTAGGTGTCAACATTCCCCCCTTTAATCCGAAGGGATGTTGGTGAGTCCAAGCATCGATCTGAACATTTCAAACTTTTCTCTTCCAAGTGCTTTGGTGAAGATGTCAACAGTTTTCTCATTTGTGGAACAATGATGTAGATGAATGGTTTTGGCCTGAACATGATGTCGAATTAGATGGTACTTTGTATTGATGTGCTTTGTTCGATCATGGAACTTTGGGTTCTTGGCCAACTTTATTGTAGAAGTGTTGCTGATCATAAGTGGTGTGGAGTACATTTGTTTCATCTGCAAATCTTCCAGGATTTTCTAGAGCCATACAATTTCCTTTGTT
Source organism: Pinus albicaulis (assembly GCA_034641835.2). Lineage (NCBI taxonomy): Eukaryota > Viridiplantae > Streptophyta > Pinopsida > Pinales > Pinaceae > Pinus > Pinus albicaulis. The sequence goes on from CM076576.1 coordinate 843,122,533, forward strand.
TCTTCAGCTGCTGCCACATATTCTGCCTCGGTCATGGAATCTGCTGGAACTGACTGTTTGCGTGATCTCCATGAGACAGCTCCTGATCCAAGACTCATGGTGTAACCTGTAGTAGACACCCCTGTTTCTTTGTCGCCATCAAATTCTGAATCAGAGTATCCGGTCAAGATGAAGTCGCCTACCTGTGTATATTTGAGTCCAAAGTCTTGAGTCCCCTTCAAGTACCTTAGTACTCTTTTTGCAGCAGACCAATGTCCTTCACAAGGTTTTTGCATGAACCTTGAGAGGATTCCAACAGCAAATGAGATGTCAGGTCTGGTGGTGGTCAGATAGATAAGACTTCCTACAAGCTGTCTATACTTAGTTGCATCCTCAAATTCCTTTCCTTCAATAGATGTGAGCTTCAAGTTTTGTTCCATTGGAGTGCTTAAGGGATTACAGTCATTCATGCCAAATTTGTTCAAGAGATCTCCAATGTACTTCTTTTGAGAAAGAAATATGAATTTAGGATGTTGAATTACTTCAATACCCAAATAGTAATGAACATGACCCAAATCGGTCATTTCAAAACCTTTCTTCAACTCTTTCTTCATGGATGCAATATAGCTCTCATTGTTTCCTGTTATCAAAAGATCATCTACATATACCACAAGATATACAACCGTTTTTCCAACTTTCTTAACAAACAAAGTTGCATCATCAAGATCAAAATGTTTGAAGTCAAGTTTCAGAAGATGCTCGGTCAATTTCTCATACCAGGCTCGTGGTGCTTGCTTGAGGCCATACAAGGATTTTACAAGTTTGAAAACTTTGTGTTCTTGACCCTTTATCACAAATCCTTCTGGCTGGGACATATAAACTTTCTCCTTTAGATCTCCATTCAAGAAGGTTGTTTTTACATCCATCTGATGGACTTTCCATCCATTCTGAGCTGCTAAGGCAAAGAGAGTCCGGATGGTGGTCCATTTTGCTGTGGGAGAAAAAGTTTCTTCATAATCAACTCCTTATTTTTGTGTGAATCCTTTTGCCACAAGCCCGGCCTTGTGCTTGTCAAGTGAGTCGTCTGCTTTGTACTTGTTCTTGTAGACCCACTTACAGCCAATTGGTTTTGTTCCCAAAGGCGGATCAACCAGCTTCCAAGTGCCATTCTTTATCAAGGCATCATACTCCTTCTGCATCGCTTCTTTCCATTCATCATGAGAAGCGGCTTCTTTGAAGGAAGTTGGTTCATGATTTGTAGACAAACTCAATTCACAGTTATAAGCAATATCCATATCAACAGGAGAATCAGAATTATCTACATCACCTTCGATTTGTTGAGTGGAACTTCTTGTTCCTGTTTTTCCAACCTCATCAGGATGAACATTCTCCAGTGTCTTTGTCAACCATTTGGGAGGACCTTTCTGAGATGGCCCAGGCTGGTCATTTGACTAAGTTGGGATTGATTCAAGATTCAATCTCCCAATTCTGTCAATCACATCATCCAATGTGTCATCCATGGTTGTTTCTTCATGTGGGGGAGAGAGTGCTTCAGGACATGATTCCACAGTTTGATTCAATATCAGAATCCCCCCTTCAAGATTTGGAATCTGATTATCAAATTCTTGGAAAGAATTTGCATGTGTGAATCTATCCAGGCGATCAAGTTGCCGCTCAACAACCTTGTCACTCTTGGAAGATTCAAGGAATATGAAATCTCTTGCTATCACAAACTTCTTATTTGCTTCATCATAGAGACGATATCCTTTGGAGGTATTGGAGTACCCCAAGAAGATACATTTTCTACTTCTAGCACCAAGTTTGTTCCTTTGACCCTTGGGTATCAAGGCATAATAGGTGGACCCAAAGACCCTGAAATGCTTTACCGAAGGAATGTGGCCATGCCACATTTCAAAAGGAGTTTTGTTTCTAATTGAACTTGAAGGACACCTATTCTTTATGTAAACAGCACATAGAACTGCATCATCCCAAAACATCAATTTCACATTCTTGAAAAATAACATGGAGCGAACCATATTTAAAATAGTTCTGTTCATTCTTTCAGCTACACCGTTCTGTTGTGGATTATATGGCACAGTTGTTTGATGTTTGATTCCATGTTGATGAAGATAATTTTCAAATTCATTTGAAGTGTATTCTTTTCCATTATCAGTACGTAGAGAGCCAATATGTGTTTGTGCATCATTTTCAATCCATGCATGAAAATTCTTGAAAGTTTGAAAAGCATCAGCCTTATTCTTTAGTAAGTAAATCCAACACATTCTGGTGCAGTCATCAATAAATTTCATCATGTATTTGTTTCCATTTGCAGAAGCAATAGGCATAGGGCCACATAAATCTGAATGAACAAGCTCAAGTTTTCTATGTGCTCTGGAGTGTGAATCATGAAATGGTTGTTTGCTATGCTTTCCTAGAATACAAGCATCACATTCTTTAGGTTTTCTAGGAATTGTAGGCAGTCCATTAACACCATTTTTCTTCAAAAAATGAAGGCTGTCATAGTTTAAGTGTCCAAATCTAGCATGCCATAAAAGACTTGATGGGAATGTACCTTCATCGTGATGTGAACTGAATGCAAAGTTTTGAGCATGAGCAGATGAACCTTTCAGCTTCAAGAGTCTCCCTTCTTCTATTCCCTCCATGACAAGTGAGTGATCTGATGCTTTTCTGACCTCTGCCTTGCCATCAAACAAGTGAATTGAGTGTCCTTGCTGCCGGATTTCGACCAGGGACATCAAGTTTCTCTTCAACTCAGGGAGGTATAGAACCTCATGTAGGGATATGATCGGTATTATGGACAGCGCTGGTAAGTATTATATATGAGGGGGGAGGTGGTATTAAAAGAGGGATGGGCGGAAATATAAAAGAGACTGCGTATTAAAATGGTGGTAGCATTGTATATATGTGGCAAAGTATAAATGACAGCGTTCTAGTCGACCAAACAACGTTCTATGACAACGTTTTATATGGGAGGGCGGTGTTATAACAGAGCAGTATTAAATGACAGAGTGTATACAAAGGAGAGAGCTGCGTGTTATGTATGGACAACGTATATATGGATAGACGTATGAAAGCGTAGTCGACAGGCGTGGGAGATGTAGTTGACAAGCCACGGATGTGTTAGAGTCGACAGGCCACGGGAAATAAATGAGGAGGGGCAGACTATATATACATATGACAGCGTTTTATATATAACACCGCTCCCACTGCAAAACTCCCACTATACGTAAAACGCTGGTGGAGTGGCGGAATAAAACTCTGGAACAGTTCGTATTATGTTGAACAGTGACTGGGTATTAAATATATATATCAGAGAACTATATTACAAGGTGGAGGGGTGGAATAAAACGCTGACTGACTGTGATATGATGCGTTGTGTAGTGAATAGCGTGAGATGGGAGGATTGTGTTCGGACCTGGGCGGCACCACCAGCAGTATCGACGTGTGGGAGGTGGTAGAAGGGAGTAGGACGAGGCTAGAGTGGTATATGACTGGTGTATTGTATATGGAGTGAGCGTATTGTATTACGATTTATGCAGCATGGATGTGTGAAAGCGCTGTAAGGGAGTCGAGGGCAGTATATGACACTGTATTGCAGTGTGGAGCATATGTATGAGCGAGTGAGGGAGATAGCGTAGTGTAGCTCAGGTCGATGAGGAATGAAGGAGTGTAGCGCAATCGAATGGGGAGTTAGGGCGTGTGGAGGGCCGAGAGGCCAGGTTGGGGAGTGTTAGCAGTGAGGGGGCACTGGTGTATGGGGAGAGATAGCAGTGAGGGCGGAGTGTGGAGAGAGGGAGGCCACTACTGTAGTTGGCATGGGGAAGAGGGAAGATGTGAGGTGCGTTGGGTAGGTAAAATTTTGAAATTGCAGGATTGGGATCTTTGCAGGACTGCAGAGGGGGCTGTAATTTGCATTGTTTCAGGAACTGCAGGATTGCAGAATCTTTAGGAGCTGCAGGAGCTGAAATTTCAGAGCTATGTAGAGAAAAAAAATGCAGAATAACAGTATAGCAATAAGTAGGAGCAAAAAAAACTATTTTTAAAAACTGACTGAGCAAAGGAGAGGGAGTTACACCACAGGCAGAAATGCCAATAGTGGGACTAGCTTTGATACCATGTCAAACCAGGAGGTAACTCCTCAAATCAGAATGTGTTATTGAATGAAGAATGAACATGCATTTATACATGGAGGTGAGGCTATTGGGATTCATCTCCCAATGACTCTTGGCCTTCCTTATTTCCTAATATTAAATAATATACAATATTAAATGTGCACACCCATCCCATAGGATTGGGTGTCAACATAAGTGATCACATTCACTTAGGGCGTCAACTGTTTCCCTCTTTGAGGGTTTTAACCATGTCAAATACTGGTGTTTGATCTAAGGAACTTACCTTGTAAATTCCTACACGGTGTCAGAGTTGTTTTGAGGGTCCCATCCGTTGTTGTTCCAAACCCGAAGATGGTTTAATTGCATGTGACTACTACTTTCCAAATTTATTGTTTCTGACTAATTTTGAGCTAAGAGAACTGCTCTGTTGTGTCTAGGTCCTCTGTTATAGTGAGGAAGCCATTTCGTTTCATGCGAAAGGGGTTCTGGTTGCCCAAGTTATGTCATTTTATATATGGAGGTATAAAGTTTTTTTTTTTTTTTTTTTTTTTTTTTTTTTTTCAGTTATATTCATTAATCCCTCTGTTTATTTTGATTTATAATCTTTTGTTTATTACTGGATCTATGTCCTCTTCTCTGCGTATGCTCTTTCCTCTTTTTTGTGTGCGATCTGGAAAATTAGAAACAGGAAGAAGAGATTTTTCTACTACGTATGCTCTTTCCCAACGACTTTATGCGATCTTGGGAAATGAAAAATATAAAGAAAAATATGTAGTTTCCAAATGAACTAATTGGGAATATAACGTTTTGTCGTAAGGGTTGTACTTTTTTTTTTCACAGTTTTTTTTTTACAAGAAAAAAACACGCACACCGAAGAGAAAAAAAAAAACATTCCTCTTTTAAAAAAATTAAAGAAAACTTTTACTAGGTCACTTGGTGTAAAGTTACTTGATGAGAAAAGAGGTCTTGGCTTCAAGTCTCTTTGTCAAGCTTCTCTTTCTAAAAAAAAAAACTGTTAAGTTACTTTTCTTAAAATGATTTTTGGCAAGTGGTCTTTTAAAAAAAAATGGATTTTATCTAGAAAGAACATGTAAACGTAACATTGTAAAAGTGACTCACTTATTTATAAAACTGGGTCACATACAATAGTATTTTTTTGCAAAGTGACCTTAATATATTAAGATTGAAAAAGGGAGGATTTTTTTTTTAAAAGTGTAACTTCATCATCCACGATCAACTTATCACGTAACTACTCGGCTTCTACTACAACTTTTCTTCCAGAAGGCATAACTTGTTCATGCGGAAGCCATTTTTAGAGTCATTTTTTTTAACCGCACTAATTTTTTGAGAAATTTCCATTAGAGCAGTTAGTTTCAACATTTTCAACTTTATTTTTTAAAAATGGAAAGTGCATGCTTGGTTATTCTTAATAACACCAACTATTTCCAATGACTATCCTACATTGTAGAGTTACTTATAGGTAAAGGGATTTATATAAGAGCCTTACAACAACAATCTAAACCTACCGATGAAGAATCTAAATGGATAAATGGGAAAATAAACAAGATCAAGCACGAAGGTTGATAGGAATGTGCATTGCTCAAGATCTTAGATTTCATGTCCAAGAAATTGACTCCCCTGCTGAAATGATGAAAAATCAAAATATTGTTTTTGGCATTAAAAAATAAAATCAGAGCCCACCACCTTGAAAATTAGTTTCTTACTTTGGACCCCAATAATTTCTCCTCTATTGAAGATTTTTCGTCCAAATTTAAGACCCTTATACTTCTTTTAGAATATTGTAAGTTCAAAAAGGAAGATGGTAGTCTTATCTATTCCATTCTTGTTAAGCTAGGCCTTGCATACTCTATATTTATTTCCACCTTCCATTCCACTAGATAAGCTCTCATTTCTGAAGGAACAATCTACAAGTGCCCCTGTTTTGATGCCTTTTGTGATTCATTAGTAAGAGAACAAGAAAAACTCTTACACCTTGTTCTTATTAATATTGGAAACTCTTCTAAGAAAGCCTTACCATCTCAGCAACAACCATATTCAAAGAATACTAAGAGGACACATCCTATTAAGAATGTTCCTAAACCAAACAACGGTCTTAAGCAATTCTAGCTACAAACTGCAAAAGAAACTCAACAAGCTTATAAGGAAAATAAAATAAAATGGAAGAAGACAGATAGACATTGCAAGTTTTGTAATCGTGATGGTAACATAGAGTCAAAACATTTTAACAACATGGAACCCTTGGAAGCAGCAATGAAGAGGCACAACATCCCTTTCGAGAACTCTTCAAATTCATCTTCGCAAACAACACTTTGTTCATGTGGTTGCCAAGCATCAAGATCTAGTTATGCATTCAATGTCTCTCATTCTTCTCATTCTCATGAGTGGCTCATTGATTCTGTAGCCTCTTATCACATGTCCAAAAATAAAGCCATGTTTTATTCTTTAAATGATTGTAACACAAAAAATATTTATGTTGGTGTTGATAGATATCTTAGTGTTATAGGGTCTCAAACTATTCATATAGATAAAGGTCATTTTAATCATGTATTATGTGCTACTACCTTGTCCTACAAACTTATATCTATTTATCAAATAACTCATTCAGGGGAAGGGAAATCGTAGAATTCTCACCCCATGATGTTGTAATGAAAGGCATAAGAGATCCTAAAAATATTTTAGCTACCTCCATTGCTGATGATTCCACAAGGTCATATAAGTTTGAAAATTTTGGGTCATCATGTCTTTCGTGTGTTTTTATTTCTCATAATGACGAAGTGAGAAAAATTTGGCATTAGCAATTTGGTAACTTTAACTATCCCTCTCTTCAAAATCTATGTAGAGAAAATATAGTGGAAACTATTCCTATGGTATCTTTCCTACATGGTGTTTATTCTGATTGTCTACTCTGAAAACATGATTGAGACATTTTTGACAAACGTTCCTCTTGGCATGCTTTAGCCCTTTTGCATCTTGTGCACAGTGATTTATGTGGTCCACTTCCAATTGTTTCTTTCTCTGGTTACAATTGATTCATAACATTCAGTGATTATTTTTCCAAATGCACTTGGCTATACTTCTTAAGACTCAAGAGTGAATTTTCTAACATGTTCTTGGCCTTCAGGGCCTTTGTTTAGAAAACATCTAGACATCAATTCTTAAGTTAAGATTTGACAATGGAGGAGAATATGTTAACAATAACTTTATCAACTTTTGCATTGAGTATGGCATTCAATTAAAACATATTGTTCCGTATAATCCACAACAAAATGGTGTTGCTGAAAGGAAGAATCTCACTGTAAAAGAAAATGCTAATTGTATGCTTCAATCTAAAGGACTCACTCTTAGTTTTTGGGCAGAAGAAATTAACTGTGAAAAATACATAGTAAATCATACTCCTACTAAGGTTTTAAAGAATATCACTCCAGAAGAAGCCTGGAGCTCAATCAAACTAGATGTGAGTCACGTTCTTGTTTTTGAAAGTGAACCCTGGGCCCCTATTCTAGATGAGAAACATAAAGCCTTAGAACCTAAGAGTGAAATTTGCATTTTTGTTGGATATTCTAAAGATTTCAAAGGATATGGAATTCTTCAACACAAATCCAAAAATGTAATAATTATAAGAGAGGTAAAATTTTATGAAAATATATCGACCTGAGAGCCTAGTTTGGCGGGTGTGCCACCTTTGGCCTATGATCCTGATTCAACATATGGGAAACCTCTCTCTATCTATTCTACTTTTGACAGAATTACTTCTAGTTTGGATGATGAAAATGAGGATGAAAATCCTCCTCCACCTCCTGAGGATCTCCCTTTAGCTCCACAACTTTCAAAATTATTCCACTCTACTTGGGATGCAATAGCTTCTCTTGCAGGTGACCCTGTAGATCAACGTCGTACACATTCTCAGTTCGAAAAAGGCTCTTCCTTATTGGCTAAAGTTCTAGAAAATCCTTGTCCAAACACATTTGAGGAAGCTTTAGGTCGTCCAGAGTGGGATGAAACTATGAATGAAGAGTATCATTCCTTATTTGAAAACGATACTTGGGATCTTGTTCCTCTTCTAGAGGGAAGAATACTTGTCACATGCAAATGGGTTTACAGAACAAAGTTTGGACCAGATGGAAAAGCTGATAAACATAAATCTCGTCTTGTTGCTAAGGGATTTTCACAAGTTGAACGCAATGACTATACTGAAACCTTCTCCCCTGTTTCCAAAATGAATTTTATCTACCTTTTTCTTTCCCTTGCTACCTCCTTTAAATGGGAATTCCATCATATGGATTTTAAATCCGTTGTCCTAGCTACATGGGGACTTGCATGAGGAAATCTACATGGAAAAACCCCTTTCTTTATCCAAAATGACCGTAGCTTGTTTGTTACCTTAGGAAGTCTATATATGGTCTGAAACAAGCCCCTTCAGCTTGGTATTCCAAAATGGATATCCTTCTCTTGGATAATGGATTTTCTAGATGTCATTTTGACAACACTGTCTACACCTAGAAAGTGGGTAAGTCCTTAATCATCCTTATTCTTTATGTTGATGATCTCATCCTTACTGGTAGTGATCCCAACCATATAAACCGTTTGAATTCTAGTCTCAAAAATAATTTTGAAATGACAAACTTGGGACACTTGCATTATTTCCTTGATCTCCAAGCCTTGCAATCCAAGGAAGGTATTACGCTTTGTCACTCCAAATATGTCTGTGATATTCTAAGCCACTTTCACATGGAAGACTGTAAGCTAACCCCTTCTCCCTTTCAGTTTGGATTCAAGCTTTCAGTCACTTGTACTTCCCTTGAAGTTCATGCTAACTTATACCATCAGCTTGTTGGTAAACTTTTGTATCTAACCCATACCCGTCCTAAACTTTCCTTTTTCATTGGTCTCGTTGCTTGATTTATGCACAAACCTCTTGAAAGTCACAAGAAAGAAGCTAAAATAATACTTCGATATATTCAAAATACATATTAGTTCAAGATTCATTACAGTGTAGGAGCATCTCCATTGTTGATTGGTTGCACTAATTCTGGTTGTGTTGGTGACCTTGATTATCGAATATCTACTCCAGGTTATCTATTGACTCTTGTTTTAGGACCCATTACATGGTCTTGTAAGAAAAAAAGTACCATCTCTCTCTCTTTGATAGAAGCAGAGTATCATGGTGTTGTTGAAGCCAACAAGGAATCCTTGTGGCTCTGTCAAATCTTGTAAAAATTTGCCTTCATCAGCAGCATCCAACTACACTTTGGTGTGATAATCAGAGTGTCATTCAACTATACAAAGATCCATTTCAGAATTATCACATGAAACACACTGAGCTACACATACACTTCATCAGAAATCTCATTCATGGTCATGTTATGGAAGTGAGTATTGTTCAACCAATGATCAAGCTGTTGATATCTTTACAAAGGCTCTCACAGAAGAAAAGTTTACCAAACTTCGATTTATACTTGGAGTTAAGGAAAGTTATCATTAAACGGGGATAGGCTATAATGCCTCCTTCCTTCTCCTATTGTGTCACATTTGTAAATCCTCCAATCCTATCCCAAGTTGTCCTTAAGGAGGGATATTAAGATATTTTGACACATATGAAATAGTTAAGTATAACTTGGTCTACCGTAGAGTTAGGTAAAGTGTGCTTCTTTACTACGTAATTCTATAAGTTATAATGTGACGGTTATGATATGTAGTGATCCGACGGTTCATTCTCTCCTTCGTATTACCCACACTTGATTTGTGACTTAACACTCGATTGGTCCATGATATCTATTGAAAGAGCATGGAGGTTAATTTGTTTGGTAACCGTTTATGAGAGAAGCGTATGTAAATTTTCTTTATTCATATTAATAAACTTCCTAAATTGGTTGCATTGGCTCTGTTCGTGGATTGTTTCCCTCTTGGAGGGTTTTAACTACGTCAAATACTGGTGTAATTATTTGTGATATGTTTGTGAGCTGTGACATTTGGTGTTTGATACAAAGAACTTACGGTGTAAATTCCTACATATTGTAGATGGAAAATGTGTTGTATGTTCACACTCTTGTTTGATTGTTTTGCTAACATGAAGAGATATTGTGGTTTATAAAGAATTCTTATGTGTACTTCCTTCCTCATGGGGTGAATTCAAAAAAGTGAATGTGTTGCATGGCAATAATGGATATCAGTGTCTCATGTTTTTTTTTACTTAGTACATCACAGATAAAGAGATGTTATGTTTTACATCCGAACATGGAATATCTTAGATATTATAATCTTACAATTGATGCTTTACTTATTGGTACGTGTTAGAATTGTTAAAATAATTCATTGATAGCCGAAGTCGAAGTAATCAATATTGAAGATAGATCAAGATTTGTAAGCTTACACATTGCATATGTAGCAGCAGGGGAGTATTCAAAGGAAAGAGAACTCTTTTGAAAATAACAACTAGAAGAAGTTTGGGATTTTTATTTTCCAAATTGAATATGCATGATTTATGGTAATAATGAGAGCATATTAAATTTTTTTGAATTGAAAGAGCACACACAATTTTTTAGAATTCTGGATCCAAGGATAAAAAATTAAAATCAAATTTCAGATTTGAAAGTCTAGGAAATAGCGGAATGTTCATAATCATTGAAAATGAGAACAAAAATGATAGGAAGGAAGTTTTATTGAGAGTTTATTCCAAAGAAATAGGAGAACTTTGAAGAGAAATTTCCATACCGGTCTCTCCACGATGAAACATTAACTTCGTCGAGTTATGTTTCCCTGATAGAATAGTTATTCAAAAACGAGATTTAGGGATGCAGGTCATGGATATATATTCTAAACTTTGTCAAATAAAAAAAAGATGGCACGAGTCTTACATTCTCACCTATTATTTAGCCAAAATAAGTCCCTTATTTTGCACCACAGAAGGAACACTGAGTTAAAAGGTGAGATTGTGGTAACATTTGAGGACCATATTTTTTTTATGTCATCTCTTCAGCAATTTCATACGTTAGAACCGAAGAGGACGTTTTGAGTTTTTTTTACGGTTTTGGCTGGCATCCTAGTGGACATGATTCCATCAATATTAGTAGCATTGTTAAAGGAAAAATCCTGGGAAAGATTACAACGAATGCATGGCCTTAGAACATATGCACCTCCAACATGAGTTGAGAGGCATGGCCTTAGAACATATGCACCTCCGACATTCGCCTATGATGAAAGGACTCGTGATATTCATGTATGGTTGAATAAATTGTGTGGTGACTTGAAAAATTTATGAAGGAGCAGACGAGGAGGCCAGAAAATAGCCTGCCGCTCCACCTAAATTAGTGTCTAGCTCTTCGAACTTTTATCCAACTTTGGAAAGAATGTTTAGTATTTTTTTATTAATTAATTATGAATTGCTTTTATTTTTAATATGGCTTTGAAATTTTAATCTAATTAGTAATTAAAAGGGAAATACTAAGCATATAATTAAGAAAATATACATATATACCATTTCAATAATTAAATGAGTTATGATGTTTTTACTATGTGGTGATGCATAATATTGTAACAAATATTATTTCTAAAGTTTTTTTTTATTTTTATTTTGGAATAATCTCATTGCTCCATATTTTGAACGCGTTATTTCCACTTTCATGACACGTACATTGAAGCATAGTGAAATAACTTTTTTTTCAACTAAATTCTATGACAATCCTGACGTTTGGGCAATTTCTATCACTATCATTACTCTGATTTGTTTGATATTTGTTGTCAATTATACACAAGTATTTGAAATTTATTTGGAGAGATGGGATATGATATTATCAATTCCCTCTCTCTCTCCGCTAGTTAGGACTTTATTCCGTTGATGTAAATTATAGAGACCTATTGTTATGGGAATACGATCATGGATTCTCAATGAAAAAATATAAAATCAGAGCATATGGGAATGTGATCATGGGTTTTCAATGAAAAATTCTAAAATCATGGCACACATGATATCACAGTAAAGAATTGTTCATTGAAAATTTTTAAATATTTTGAAAGTAAATTTTCTAGAGATGTGATTTTAACATAGATCTTAATAGTCAAATTTATGAAATCAGAATTAGCAAATTGGTTGCAGTTGCTTTTCCATGGTCTTCAGTGAATTTCAATGTAGTATGTAAAACAACATTCTCAAACATAGTAATGGAGAGTAGCTATTGTAATGACAACCTTCATGTTTCTCACTTTTCTCTTCTTTACACCTCTATTATCGCATTATTTTCCATTAAGAAGAAGGAAGAGATTAGGATGATCAGTATGAAAGAGGAGATCATGAGAATGAGAATGAACGAAGATACCACGAGGCTCTGTTCATCATAGAAGATGGGGCTGATCAGTAGGAAATGCCAATATTAATCATACTACGATGAAGAAGAAGATGAGAAATCTCAATTTGAGGATGATCAAGGAGGAGACTAGGAGGCCTTGCCAATCTCATAGGGGATGGAGGAAGATATTAGGAGGCAGAACAATAGGTCATAGCTCGACCTAAATTAGTAGCTAACACTTCGAACTTTTATCCAAGTTTGTAAAAATGAGTTAACGGGTTTTTATTAGTTAATTATCAAGTGCGTTTATTTTTAATATTGATTTAAAATTTTAATTTAATTATCAAATGTGTTTTTTATTTAATATGTGATATTGATAAACAATGATGTTTATCAATTTTATTAAAAATTATATATATATATATAGTTCACATGATCTAGAATAGATAGAGATGGGGAGTGCTATTAAAGATGTGAAGGTCATTGATTCTAAACTCCATGGGCACCTAGTGGTTTCAAGGTTAATGTTTAAAACTCTATGGAAAAAATCTAGTTATGTTAAGGATGGTGTGGTCCAAGAAAAATGTGATCGATGGGTTATTTTGAAATCTTAGATACCTTAGGTCATGGTTTCCCAAATCAAATATTAAGCATGCAGTCATCTAATAACTCATACAACTTAAAATGTAAAAATATATACATACATAAAATTTTATTTTTAAGTTATCTGTAATATATTGAATAACTAATTAATATAATAATTTATGCAAACATTGTAAAAAAATACAAATTTCATTCACATATAATATACGCTAATTAAATGCTTGCAGGGTCATGGTCTAGTGGCCAATGGAAGCATTGTTAAGGCATTCTTGCTGTTACGCAAGTCACGAGTTTGAGCCTCGTCTTATCCAGGTACCATTCTTGCAGGCTAGGTGGTTCCTGAGAGGTTATAGTGGTAGCCGGGGGATTTGACCCCATGCCTCGCATGTGAAATTTGTCATGTTGCCGATTCCTCTAACTTACAAAAAAATATATACCCTAACTAAATAATTTATCATGTTTTCTCTTCCCTTAACTAGAAGATTTGCGAGGTTTTATGACTCCAGTAGATGTGGCTAGAGGATTGACCATATTTTATAATTGTATATTTTGAATATTAATAAAGATTTGTTAAAAATGTATATTTTACAATTGTATATTTTCAACATTGATAGAGGTTTATTAAAAACATATTTTTACATATGAAAATAAGATATATTTCAAAATAAATAATTTTAAAAGTATTAAATATTAAATAATATTTTCAAAAAAATTTATATTACATATTTATTAAAAAAATTGTTTTAAGAAATTTATATAAAAGTATTATAAGAATTCCAAAATAATCTATCAAATTCACTAAAAATTTTAACTAATTATTTTCCAAAATATATCAAATTAAGTAATTTTTTTTAAATTAAAAATATATATTCATTAAAATAAAAACATAAATATTAAAATTTAATGGTTAATTAATTGTCTTAGATTAAATAAGAAATCATATTGAAAATAATCGGTAACCATTATTTTAAAAAAAAAAAAAAATTATTTATGCTCATGGCAACCAAAAGAAGAAGATAATTAATAGGCCCTCGAAGTAGCTCCCATTATCTTTATCACCGACGTATTTTTTTTTTGTAGATGACATATTACTCATTAGAAACTAGTTCAATGGATCAAGAAAATGATACTACAGGTATTATGATTAATGATAGGAAAGCATCCTTTAAACATGCAGGAAAACATATTGAGGAGCTTGGGTCACTTTTCATCCAAATATTTGGAGACGTGACAAATTGTTTTGATATTATCGAGAGAAGCCATAAATAGACTTCTACCCATTTTAGAAGAGTTTATTTGATTAAAATAAACTTTATATTTTATTTACAGGGAGAACAATTCAATGGCAGATCGACTCTTTAAAGACAATGTTAATCAAGGTCGAGGCTCTTGGTAGGTCAACGACCTACTGTATGGGACAATACACAAATACAAACACCAATTTTTTTTTTTATATATAACTACACGAAAATGGTCTATCTTAGTATTTTTTCACATATTCATAGTTTCTTTTACTCAGAAAAGTGTTGGCTAAATAGGTTCAAAGGATGTAATTAAAATGGCCGAGTTTTTATACTCATGATAGGAGCAGTTTTGATGGTATTTTTGGGTATGATAGAAGCTATTAAGATATTCATGTGATGGATTACAAAATCTTGATGGACATGTTTTTTTATTTTAGATTTTTAGTCTTAAACATTTTCGAGATATAGTAAATGCAATGGGTATGCACAATGTAACTTTTTATATCTCAATGAAAAGTTATTGTTTTTTTTTTTTCAAAAAGAAGTATTATTTATTATTATTATTATTTTAAGTGGTTAAATTAATCATAATTATGCTGGTAAGGAATAATAAATATAATAATTATTAGTTGTTAGTGGTTAATGTAGATCAACTTATTATTTTTTTTGGTAAGTTAGGCTATTTTATTAATTCAAAAAACGAAATGTTACATATGCTACAAGTGGGGGTGGAAAGTTGCGCTTAGCCAATCACATCTTTATTTACTTGGTTTAGGGGATACCTCATATGAGGAAACCGGCCTGAACAAAACTTAAGAAAAAAATTACAATATGCGCAGTAGCGCTCATGTATCGAAGTAGCACAAAATATGCGGAAGCTAAAAAGACTGATGGGGGCATGCTTAACAAAAAACATCGAAGAGATGTGCAGCTATGCAAGCCTAAATATTCATCTTCATCATCACTATTGGGGACCTCCTACACAATGGGGCAAGTTGGTGCCTACACAACCACTTCCTCTGAATTTGCCACTGAATGCCTGGGTTTGTGGATCAGTGCGCACAGGATGGGGGGACTCCGGATCTACTCCGTTAGGGACACACATATATTTTCCATCAAAATCCATCACCCATACATCTGATTCATCATCTTCCTTCTCCTAAAATGGCAACATGTCAGCCTTGTGGAGCTATGGGTGCGTCTCATGTGCTATGATGGAATTTCGCGAGCCGCACCTACCTCTCTACACAAAATTCACACGAGTTGATTCCTCCTACTCAAAGTTGGGGCTCTAACATGCAAACATGCCGGAGGAGGATCCTTCCATAGACTCCAGATGATTTTCCTCACTGCGATGATATCGGCCAAGGAGAGCCCCTCTCTGTCCACCTCGGATGGTTCTTTGGCTTAATCTAGGGACCATTGCACAATGAGGCAGAGGAGGGATGTTAAGGGAGGGATATGCAATAGGGGGGCAAACGACACTAGGGACTTGGGGGTTGGAAGGGCTAGGGAGGAGGTGCGCAAATTAGGAGGTCATAGCTCAGAGGTGCCCACGGAGTGCAGCACTAGGAATAGGGTTGTGCAGCCTTCTAAAACCGGGGAAGAGTGAGAGAGGAGTTAAAAAAAACAAAGGCAGAGGGAAAATGCAATTGTTTTCCCAGGGTTGAGAGCTCATCCTTTTAAATGGGCTTAGACACATGCGAGGAGGATGGAAATGAGTATGCCTCACACACAACTGTGTGCCATGATTGATCGCCTGAGCAGGCTCGAGGGCAGGGAGATGGCTAATCTATAGATCAATCATGATAATCATTTATGGTGATGGATACAGAAGGGTGCCCTGGATACGGTGACACAGGTCCCAGTGCCTCATCATCATTCCTTGTTCTGTTAGTCTCGTACGGATGGCTAATGGATTGAGGATCCACAGCAGGTGAGGCTCGCGTAGAGGATCTCCGTCCTCGGGGTGTGTGGTAAATGATTTTCTTTCATGTCAGTTTGGTCACCCGCATCGGGGGGGGAGAAGATCCTTCTAAATGAGAATGTGACATTCTTATCTAAGAGATTCCTCCGCAACCTAATTTAGGTTGGAATAATATAACTCATAGCTGTTTTCCATCCGTTTTTTCGCAAGGAGATCTGCAACTGAGTTTGCCTTCGTGCGCATGTGGCCAAAAGTAATGGCTTTGTGGTTGTGTATCATATATTTGAGAACCTTGAGCTTATGAGTGAGCCTCCATCTTTTAGATACCTTTGAGGAAGCTGATCCTTGGAGGATTCTTGTGGCTGCCATAGTTATGACTTGCGAGTCTCCCTCCATTTCCAAGGGGAAGTAATGGAACTCAATTGAAATTTGAATACCCTGTATAAGCCCCTCCAACTCTACGGAATTACTGTTGTCCCAGCCTATGTTACAGTAGTAAATCCAGAGATGATCGCCTTGAGAATTCCTGATGATGCCTCCGAATCCAGTATTTTCGGGATTTCCTTTGGACGCACCGTCGAAGTTGCATTTGAAGAATTTATTTTGGAGGGGGGGGGGTACCATTTTCCAGGGGCAAGACTTCTGCCAATGCTTCTAGGATTGATGTCCATGTGGGCGTTTAGGTTCATATTCCATTTTTTCCATATGTAGTGCTTTGTTGCCGAGGTGGGGAGATTCTCTTTATTCCAACTTTCTAAGGTCAATGTTTCAGAGAGGTTGTTGTGAATCTAGTCCTAGAGCTTCTCTATTGTGGAAGCTTTCTTTTTAAAGATGATGTTGTTCCTTTCCTTCAAGATGTTCCAAATGAGGATGCCTGGAATGATCAGCCAGATTTTATTGAGGACAGTGTTGGTATAAGGATTGTTCATCCAACTGTTGATGGTGTTGATGATATTTCCCATTACTTGGCTAGACTGACGACATAAGACTGCTATTATATCCCACAAAAAATTAGTGGTGGGACATTGGTCCAACATGTGATTGATGGTTTCCAAGTTTTCCTAAGAAAAAAGGCAGCTAGAGTGTCCTACAAACCCCCTCTTCAAAAGATTCTCCCATGTGAGGATGTGTCATTTACTGAGCAGCCACAGGAAGGTGGTTATTTTAGGCCAAAGATTGGCCATCCATATCTTTTTCCATATGATATCTGTTAGGTCAGGGTTTTGTTGATGAAGTATGTTGAATTCTTCCTTGGTCGAGTATTTTCCACTAGCAATGTACCCCCAGCTAAGGATTTCAGGTCATGTCCTTGCTCTGATTTTTCTTTTGGTGTTGAGATCCTCCTAGATGTTTGCATGGCACTCATTGTTCCAATCGTCTTGCCATCTGTTCATGTGTAGCCATTTCCTATATCCTTGGGAGGTGTCATTCGTCCAGAAGTCTTGTACATTTTGTCTTTGCCTTCCTTGGAGAGCCATACTCCATATAGGCCTGGGGAAGATGGAGGAAAGGCTTGGCATCTCTTGCCAGGATTCCTCCCAGAATATTTCTTGGGCATTACTTCGCAGCTCCCAGAAGTTGTGACTTTGTATCATCCTTTTTTGGCTACTTGTTGCTTTCCATATTTGTGATCCCCTAGACTCTAAATTGTACCGGAGGAGGTCCTCCTTAGGCTAGGAATGTGCATACTTGGCCACGCATAGGTTGGCCAATGTAGTGTTGGGGTTGGAGACCCATTTCCACCATATGCTAGCTACCATTATGTTATTACTATGCTCAGGATCACGCAATAATCCCCCCTGACATTTAGGGGTGCAAACATCCTTCCAGTTGAATAAGGCCCATTTTTTTTTCTTTGGTTTCATCCCATAGGAAATATCTTTGGAAGTTGCACAGGGCCTTGAGGACCCATTTGGGGGCAGCCTGGACTAAGAAGAGGTATATGGGAAGAGATTTCAAGATAGATTTAATGAGGACTAGGTGACTAGAAATATTGAGGGAGTGATGGGTGTAGTTGGATAACCAGGTTTCCATTTTGTCTAGTAGAGCTCGCCAGGAGGAGTGATTGATGGCAGAGTCATTCATAGGAGCTCCTACGTATTTCGAAGGTAAGGAAGCAATGGAGAATCCTAATATGTGGGAAATGTTGTGCTGAATAAGAGGAGGGGTATGAGAGAAAAATATCTACAATTTTTCAAGGTTGACCTCTCTGCCGGAGGCATCAGAGAAGGAGTTGAGAATGGATTTGGGGGAGCGGGCTTCTTGGACTGAGTAGTAACCCATAATCATATTTTCATCCACAAATTGTTTATGGGAGGAGGGGGGCAAGTTGTGGAGGGGTAAACCAACCAGGGTACGTGCCTGGAGGAGCTTTTAAGAAGGCGACCTAATCCTTCAGCCATAATGATGAAGATGAACGGAGAAAGGGGGTCCCCTTGTCTGATATCTCTTGAGGGGTTAAAGGTAGCAGAGGGGATACCATTGACCAAAATGGAGAGAAAAAGGGAGGTGATGAGACTCATGATCCAGCATACCCAGGTGTGGCTGAAGCCAAAGGCCCAAAGAACATTTTTGATGTATTATTAGCTAAGTTTATAAAAAGCTTTGGATTTTTTGAGATAATGAATGACTTCATGGGTTAAGATGATGCCATCAAGAATTTTCCTGCCTTCCACATAACCTGTTTGCTCTGGGGAGATAATTAACGGAAGGAGCTGCTTCAGCCTATTTGCAATAACTTTGCAGATAATTTTGTAACTGACATTGCAGAGAGCTATGGGCCTATACTTACTTGTTGAGGCTTCATTTTCTTATTCTAGAACCAAAGTGATGAAGGTAGAATTTAGTGTTGGTAGAAGACAGTGTGTAGTGCCCGATTCCTCCACTACGTCCCAAGCTTCATTTTGAATGGTCTCCCAGAAAAAATGGAAGAAGTTGGTGGTAAATCCATCAGGACCTGGAGCTTTGCCCACCTTCAACTAGAAGACTTTGTGTTCTACCTTAGCCAGAGTGGTAGCTGTGAGCAACATCCTATTGTGTTCATCTGTTATCATCTTGGGAATGTGTTGAGTGGTTTCCCCAACGGCCTCATGGCTCTGGTGATTGGGCTCATGTAGAATGTTCCTGAAGTGATTGCACAGCTCCTCAGTGATAGCCTCCTGTCTTTCCATCCTTTCCCCAGTTTGGTTCTTGAGAATAGTAATTCTGTCTTTCTTCCATTTTAGTGGTTAAGGTATTCTCCTGACTTTCTGACTCGACTGAGCATCCTTCTTAGGTCATGGTCTGTTGCAACTTCTTCATTTTTTCCTCCAGTTCTTTCTATTCTATGAAGATATTTCCAAAGTTTGTTTTTTTCGAGACCTTTAATTTTCCTTTGAGCGGTTTCAGTTTTGTCTAGAAATGGAGAATTTTAGTGCCTTGCTGGTGTACTAAGGAGGTCCACCATTTGGAAACCATGTCATTAGAACCAACAGTGTTCAAAGATGAAAGGTTTAGGATCATGCTATGTCACCCCCTAGTTGAATGACGTCTTCTGTGATCAGGAATCTGTCTACTCTTGAGGCTATCTACTGGGCACCTCATCTTTTGTTGTTCCATGTGAAGATTCCATTGCAGGTTTGTAGATCACTGAGGTGGTTATCATGAATAAATTTCTTGAATCCATTGCTTTCTGAGTCCATATGCATCCTCCCTCCCTTATTTTCCTACAGATTGGTTATCATATTGAAGTCTCTGCCTAGGAGCTAAAGTGGAAAGGATCATTGTTTATTGAGTTCTGCTATGTTGTCCAGGAGCTCCAATTTTTGTTGGGTTTTTTGTGGAAAGTAGATAGTTGTGAGCAGACCATGGATATTCATGCCAATCAGGTGAAAGTTGGCCTGGATGAAGTTTTTGTTTCCATGAAAGTTCTCTAACTAGATGATTTGGGGGTTCTAGATGATTTCCAAGCCTCTAGACACTCTGTTGGCATCAACTAATATTGTATTTCTACATTTCAATTTTTTTTTAAAGATTGTATCCAAAGTGGAGGTGGAACTTTTGGTTTCATTCATGTAGAATATTACAGGGCATTCCTCGTTAATCCTTTTCTTTATTTTCATGTTATTCGTGGGGCTTTTCAGCCCTCTTATGTTCCAGGAGCTGATCCCCATGGGATAGGATTGTTGGTGTAGGCAAATAATCCTGTCATCTTGGGGAATCGCCCGGAATCCACCATTTCTTTCCCTATTTCTATAGTTCTTTACATAGTTATTTTCCTACCCCTTTTGCGAGACTCTTTCATGAAGTATTTGGTGTTAATGAGTGTGCCCCCCTGGATACCCAGAAAGGGGAGCTACTGCGCTCTGGCAAGGATTTCTTCAATCTTTTGGACTTGTTGCTCCTAGATAGACTTGAAGTCTTTCGTATTGCAGGCATTCTCTAACCCTATAATATCCAGGCCTTCCAGATCAATAATCTCTAGTTCTTCCTCCATGGTTTCTGGGATCAACAGTGTGATCTGTTCTTTTCCTTTTAACACATTGTTATCCCCTGCAAACCTTGCAGTTGGAGATTTCAGGAAGGTCTCAAGGGGGAACTTGTCTTGTTAAGACTTTGAGGATTGGGCTTGGTCCATGGAGGTGTACCCAACTTCTATGACTGGTGCATTTTCATTTTCATTTATCTAATTTAAGGTTGCAAAGCTGTTGTTGGTCGCAGAACCTTTTTTATTTTGTTGAGGGGTAGCTCTCATTTTGTGAATTTTTTTCTTGTTACCTTCGTGAATCCTTCTGCTTCCTGATCATTGGATTCCTTTTCAGCCATATGTTTCTTATTTAGGGGACAGTCTTTGAAGATATTTCCGTGTTGGCGACACTTCCTACATATGAAAGGAATGTGATTATAATCTACATTTTGTGTCCATTCAAAATATCCATGCAACAGACTTACCTCTCCTGGTAATGGTTCTGGCAAGTTCATGTAGATGCATATGTGGGCATATGTTGCATAGTGGTTGATATTGGTCTCCTCCATGATCTTGACAAACTCCCCTACGGTATTGCCAATGTCTCTGAGGGTCAGCTCATCCCAATAATCCCGTGGGAGCGAGTAGAGCCAGATCCAGACCAGAACCCAAGTAAGATTCTGTTAGTCAGGGTTTAACCGCTCTGTCTAGGGTCAGAGATATAGACCTGAATTCTTGAAGAAATAAGGGCCTCCATCCATGATTCTGTCTTTGTATTTAGTGCAAGTGAAGAGCACATTGAAGAAGCGTTTAGCGCAAAGTCGTAGGTCAACAAGAACTTTGGGTTTCTATTTCGAAGCTATCCATCCTCTCAAATCTTTCTTTGTGGGTGAGAAGCCCATGAAATTTCCTATGTATGAGTGATCCTTCATGAACTAGATTCTGCTATTGATGTGATTTGTTGGAAGCTTGATCACTGTTTTCTTAGATTTCTTTGGTATGCATGTTGTTGACTTTGTGTTCGCTTCTTCTGCTGCTGGTATAATTTTTGGCTACGTTGTGGGAGTTGCCACTGTAGTTTCATGAGACGGGCAAGAGTTGTGCTGATTGACAGTATCAACCCTAGTTGCCGCCCCTGTTGGAGGCTGGCCTGTAATGGGGGGAGAAACTGTCCCCGCACTGGAATCAGTCATCGGTGAGCCTTAAGCTATCCAGGAGAGGGATCACAGCCTTATAGTCTGGGGGTGGAGGTATGCCTAGGGAAGCCAAAGCTGAAACCCGCAAACCCTAGGTCATGGGGGTCAGCCTGGTGCAGAGATCCACTAAGGTTTTTTTCCATCGACTTATTATTATTAAATAAGAACCATTATATTTAAAACACCATATTTATAATTTATAAATATACTTCTACTATTATCAAATATCTTATTTTTAGGATTATTAACTTATTCTTTTAGTCAATAAAAAATACTTCTAAAATCACACTCTAAAATAAATTTATGAAAAATAATACATATTTAATATTTTGAAATAAATAATATTAAAATTTTTATTTTAAAAATATTTAAAGTTTCAGAGAATTTTATTAAAATTAATTTTATATTATAATAATTTATATTAAATTCATAAAATAAATTTCTACCTTTATTTATAAAAAAATTCCTAAAACATCTTTCGTACTCTTATACATTACAGAGCAATGAAACACATAAAATATGTCTAAAAAACATAAAACCAAAGAGACATAGATATACGTGGTTAACCCAGTTTGGGCTACGTCCACCCCGAATAGCCAGTCCTTCATTTCTATTATCTAGCAAAATGAAGAGACACAACCTATAGCAGATCTGCTATAATATCCTATGTTCTTCTCTCACAGTCTCCCTATCCGTTTCTCGCTCTAAGAATACACCTAAAATACACAGCCGCAATACAATACCCTCATACAAATGATGGGTTTCCTTCTCGAGAAAAAAAACCCTAAACCAAACATAACTTCTACCGTCAGATCATCCGCCTAATGAAAGACCCAAATTGACTAGAAATTACTATACTTTTACAAGGCAATTTTACATCTGTTTTTAGCTTTGGGGGCAACGCCCCCGAAACCTCCTGCCAGGGCGGGGCTCCATAAAGTCGCAGCCGCCCCCTTGGACCCCCCAAGTAGTGTTTAATTACGGGTGGCGTTGCCGCCCCCATTAAGGTACAGGGGTCCAACGCTATGATACAAAATAAACAAGATAATCAGGCTCCACACCCAACAATCTCCCACTTGGAGACTGATTGTAGCAACTCCATCGCTGCTTCATTTGATGGACAATTACTCCTCTTTGGACCTGGTTGTTTCTCATCTTCATCATCATCCTGGAAGACCAATTGAAACTGAGCATCTTCTCAGTTTCTCCCTGGTTACAACCTTTGTTAGCATATCTGTAGCATTCTAGCTAGTGTGTATCTTTTCTAGCTTCAACTTTCCATCTTCCAATACTGACCGTATGAAATGATACTTGAGTTGTATGTGTTTAGTCATGGAATGAAATTTTCGGTTCTTTGCAAGATGAATGGCACTTTGGCTATCACTGTATAATTTTTCCATATCATGCTTCTTACCCAATTCACCCATAAACTTTTGTAACCAAATAATTTCTTTACTAGCCTCTGTAGCAGCAACATACTCTGCTTCTGTTGTTGAAAGTGAAACAACACTTTGGATTTTTGAAACCCAACTAACAGTTGTTCCACCTACATTAAATACATATCCTGTAGTGCTCTTCATGTTATCTCTGTCACCTGCCATATCTTAATCAACATATCCCTGTAGAGCAATGTTTGAACCACCAAAGCATAATGCTTGATTTGTGGTACCTCTCAAATATCTGAGAATCCATTTTACTGCCATCCAATGTTCTTTTCCTAGATTGTTCATGTACCTGCTTACAACTCCCACTACATGTGAAATATCAGGCCTTGTGAAGACCATTTCATACATTAAGCTTCCAAATGCTGATGCATATGGAACTTTATACATATAGTCCATTTCTTCTTGGGTCTTGGGTCAAATCTCCTTACTAAGTTTGAAATGGCTAGAAAAAGGTGTAATAATAGGTTTTGCATTCTACATATTAAATATTTTCAACACCTTTTGTATGTACTCATTCTGAGACAGTGTTGATTTGCAATTTTTCCTGTCTCTATTTATTCTCATACCAAGGATTTGCTTTGCAGCTCCCAAATCCTTCATTGCAAATTAATTTTCCAAATTCTATTTTGAGCACATTTATTTCATGAATGTTAGACCCTGCAACAAGCACGTCATCTACTTACAATAACAATATAATATAACTGCCATCATTTTGTCTTTTCAGATAAACACAATGATCATAGTGACATCTAGTATAACCTTGTTCAGACATAAACTTATCAAATTTTAGATACCACTGCCTTGGAGCCTGTTTCAAGCCATACAAGCTCTTCTTTAACCAGCACACTAATTTTTCTTTCCCTTTGACCTCATATCCTTCTGGTTGCTGCATATATATCTCTTCCTTCAAATATCCATGGAGAAATGTTGTCTTTACATCTAACTATTCAAGATGTAAATCTTCCACTGCTACAAGAGATAAAATAGTTCTGATTGAAGTCATCTTAATAACAGGAGAAAATATTTCATCAAAATCAATACCTTTCTTCTATGTAAACCCCTTTACCACAAGTCTATATTTGTACCTCTGTTTTCCTCCATCTTCTTCCTTCATCCTGTAAACCCATTTATTCTGCAACATAGTTTTACCTGCTGGGAACCTGACTAAGTCCCAAGTCTGGTTATGCATTAAAGAGTCCATCTCTTCTTCCATGGCTAGCTCCCACTTCTTCCTAACTTCAACCTGCATTGCTTCTTCATAACATTCAGGTTCACCAGAATCAGTCAACAATAAATAATATAATGAAGGAGAGTATCATTCAAGGGCTCTACTTATCCTGGTAGATCTTATAACACCATTTTCAGGTGTTTGAGGTGCCTTTTGCTATAGTGGTGTTTTTTGTTGTTGTGGCTCTTGATTATTATTATTTTCAGGCACCTTTACCTTTTCTGTGATCCCATCAAGAACTGTGTATTCTTTGTTTTCTTTTTACTGTTTCTTTTCCTGCAACTGATTCTTATACAATACCTTTTCATTGAATATTACATCTCTACTCCTAATGCTTTTGTGATTTTCATAATCATATAAGCGATAACCAAAATCATTAGCACCATATCCAATAAAGGTACAATTATTTGATTTTGCCTCAAGCTTTGTTCTATTTTCTTTATTAATATGGACAAAGGCCTCACAACCAAAAGGCTTCAAAAAAGAGTAGTTTACCTTTTTACCTATCAATGCTTCCTCTGGAATACCACCATCCAAGGAACTTGAAGGCCCTCTGTTTATTACATAAATAGCAATATCTACAGCATCTGCCCAAAAATGTAAAGGCAATCCTACATGCAATCTCATGCACCTTGCATGCTCCATGATTTCTCTGTTCATCCTTTCTGAGACACAATTTTCTTGTGGTGTTCTTGGAACTGTCTTCTCTCTACAAATTCCATCCTCTGAACAGTACCTAACAAAATCTTTGCTGCAATATTCAACTCCATTGTCTTATTCGAGACACTTCAACTTCTTTCTTGCCTCAATCTCAACCAAAGCTTTCCATTTCTTGAAAGTATCAAATACATCATATTTATTCTGAATACAATAAATCCAAGTTTTTCTAATTGGATCATCAATAAAAGTAACATAATAAAGAGAGCCACCAAGAGATGATACCTGAGCAGGTCCCCATACATATGTATGCACAAGCTCTAATTTTTCGTTCTTCTTTTCTTTCCCAACTCTGAGAAATCTGACTCTCTTTTGTTTTCCATAAATGCAATTCTCACAGAAATCCCAATCAACATTCTTCAAACTGGACAAAAAATTTCTTGAGTGAAGAATATTCATCCCCTTCTCACTCATGTGTCTGAGCCTATGATGCCATAGTGCTCCATCTTCTCCTTTAGAAGTTAAAGCATTAACAGAGTTATGAATACCATTTCATAAATACAATGTACCAACCTTTTCACCTTTTTCTATTACCAATGCTCCTTTGGTGACGTTCCAAGTTTTATCTACGAAAGTTGTCACACAACCTTCGCTGCCTAACTACCCTGTTGAAATCAATTTTTTCTTCAGATATGGAACGTGCCTTACCTCCTTTAATAGCTATTGGTTTCCATTCTGTTGTTTTACAATAACCTTACCCATTCCAACAATTTTACAGGGTTTATCATCACCTAAACGAAATTTTCCAAAATCTCCTTGAACATAGTCATGAAAATATTTCTTATCAGGTGTGGCATGGAATGAGGCTCCTGAATCTACAACCAAAGAATAAGTAACATTTTCGAAAAAAAGAATCAAAGCATCTTGTAACACATCACCTGTCACATATTCTTCATGATTTTTTTCTTGTTGTGTGTCTCCTTCTTTTCCCCTCCAAGATCTACAATATTTCTTCAGGTCTCCTTTATTTCCGCATTTCTAGCACACTATCCCCGATCTGAACTTGGATCTACCTTTTTTTGATTTACTGCGATACCTTGAGCTATTTCCTCTTTCCATTTTTCTTCCCCTAGAATCTGCACTCAAAGCATTACCTGATGTCTCACCAGAGTTTTTCGGTCGCATTTCCTTGCTAAGGATAGCACCGAAAACATCATCAAACTTTAAAGTACTAGATCCAGAGACAGAGTTACTAATGGCCATAACTAAACCATTCTAGCATTCTGGCAATGAGCAGAAAAATAAAAAAGCTCTAACTTCATCATCAAAGTTTACCCCTACAGAACTTAACTGACTCTAATTGTATTAAAATCATTTAAATGGTCTGCAACAGATCCACCTTCCGACATCTTCCTATTAAATAAATGTTTCATAAAAAATGCATTGTTTGAGGATGAGGGTTTTTCATATCGTTTCTCCAACGCCTTAATCAAACCCTCTATTTTTGTTTTCTTAGAAATATTGAAGGCTACCGACACCGTGTGGCACAACCGTACTGTTCCGAGTGCCTTTCTATCAACAATATCCCATTCTACATCTGTCATAATCATTGGCTTCTTCGTTTTTCCACTCAATGGTAGGTATAGATCTTTCTGATACAGATAATCTTCCAATTGCATCTTCCACAGTGGGAAGTTTTGGCCATTAAATTTGTCGACCCTAAATTTACCATCTGCTTCCATTGCTCCCACTCGAACCTAGAACCCTTCTTTCCTGCGCGCTTATCACCCAAATAGACCTTCGGCTCTGATACCAGTTGTTATAAAATTATGTATTACAGAGCAATGAAACACATAAAATATGTGGAAAATAGAAGCACACAAAACACATAAAACCAGAGAGACACAGATATACGTGGTTCACCCAGTTTGGGCTACTTCCACCACGAACAGCCAATCCTTCCTTTCTATTATCTAGCAAAATGAAGAGACACAACCTAGAGCAGATCCATTGTAATATCTTGTGTTTTTCTCTCACAGTCTCCCTATCTGTTTCTCGCTCCGAGAATACACATGCAATACATAGCCGCAATACAATACCCTCGTACAAGCAAGGGGTTTCCTTCTAGGGAAAAAAAAACCCCTAAACTAAACATAACTTCTACCATCAGATCATCTGCCTAATGGACGGCCCAGATTGACTAGAAATTACTATACTTTTACAAGGAAATTTTACATCTATTTTTAGCTTCGAGGGCGTTGCCTCGGAAACCCCCCACCAGAGGGGGGCTCCATAAAGTCACAACTGCCCCCCCTTGGACCCCCGAAGTAGTGTTTAATTACAGGTGGCGTTGCCGCCCCCATTAAGGTACAGGAGTCCAACGCTGTGATACAAAATAAACAAGATAATCAGCCTCCACACCCAACAATTATCATATGAAATACTAAAAAAAATCAATTTTATATTAAATTTTATAATAAAATATAATAAAAATGTAAATATATTTTCTTCACGCACTTTTATTATATATAAATACTTCAAATTTTAATTTAAGATGGGAAATATTTTAACTATATGCACAATTAGAATATTTCAATGACACTCCATATATGTGGTGATTTTCTTTACAACACAAGAACCAATACATATAATAATCAGGATCTTAGAGTATGATGAGAAATTAATGAGACAAGGATTTAGTAATTCCACCAAGATCTCTAACCATTTTTTAAACTTCACAAGGTACTACTCGAAGAGGGTGTATCCCAATTGCAACCCAAGATTATTAGCACCATTAAACAACATTAGCAGCTGTAGTGTTTCATGAACTTTATAATCTAATCCATTTGGATGTTAAGAAGCTACCCTTGCTCATGGGAAAGTTCTAAGATTTTCTATCAAGGTAATATTGGATGTCTTATGGACATAAGGAATACTTGTAATATAGTAAGATTTATGTCCTTTGTTACTTACATGTTCCATTTTATTGAGATCAACATTTTAATTTATTTTTAATAAAAGGAGGAAATTCCCGATGTTACATGAAATTATATGAGGGTTTCTCATAGGCACTTCATACAATTTCATTTATCAATGGATTTATTTATCCCTTTGAACGAAAAAGTTCACAGTTTTTAAATCTCCCTTGTTTTTATTATCCATTTGGTTAGAATTCTTTAGGTTCCATAGGTTTATGGATAATCTATAGCTCTCATGGATGCTCAAAATGAACACATTTCCCCAAGCCAGAGTCAACTATTACATCTTATATTCTCTGCAGTGTGCCCAACATATTTTTACCAAATGTGACCGTCACGGTGAGCCTAAAGTGTGATGATTGATGTATTGTATTGGGAAATCATCAGATGATTCATATAAAATTACTTATATGTGTTGGTTTTGTGTTATATTATTTACACAATTACTTGCATACGTGAGAGGGTTACAGGGGTGGTGATAGCTCTCCTAGTACGTTGCACCGTGCGTAGCAAGGGGGTGACAGGGGGGTCAAAAACTCCCCCTGTTTAGGGTCCAGGGCAGTGCCCCAGGAAAAAAAAATTGCACCCTATGTTTATGTGGGAGGACTCGCCGATTTTTTTTACATGGGTTTGCACATGGTTTATGTGCATGATGTTTTTCGGCCCCTTGTATTTTGTAGATCCAGTCAAGGGAACTATTGTTATATTCTAATCTAAGGTTAATGGATTGAGGTTGATGAATTCTTCGACATGTATATATATGTTTTGTAACGCTAAAAGGAATATAATAAAAAATCAAGCTGGTAGTACCGATTCGGGATCCAGGGGAAAAATCTCTGTGTATATGTGTTTTATGTTTTATTCTCTTTCTATTATTTATTTTTTGTTTATAAGATTTGTTTGAAGATAATTTATGTACAGGGTTAAAACCTACATTTGTTATTAGAGTAGTTTCGACTTCAAGCAGACACCTTTGCTACTGAGGGGTTTTTTTCTCAAGTCTGTGGCAGACCCTGTTCAGTGGGAGATCTGCGGGATTGATTGTTGCGAGGAAATAATATGGCAAGCAGTGGAAAGATAGAGACCGAGAAATTTAATGAGCAGAGTTTTGAGTTGTGGAAACTCAAGAAGGAGGATTTTCTGGTGGATAAAGATGAGTGAATCACGGTAGATCTGGGTACGAAACAAACGAAAATTCCAGATGAAGATTGGAATAATTTGGATCAGAAGAAAAAGAGCACAATACAGTTGTGTGCCTTAGATTTGGTATTTTTGAATGTATCTAGGGAAGCTACGATGAATAATTTGTGGGAAAAACTAGGGACTTTGTACCAATCTAAGTCTCAGGAGAATAAAATGTTCCTACGGAAAAATGTATATAACCTGAGGATGAAGGATGGAGACTCAGTGACATAGCATTTGAATGCTTTCAATACTGTGGTAAGTCAGTTGTCATCTGTTGATACTAAAATCTTAGATGAAGATAAGTGCATAAATTTTCTGTGTTCTCTACCTAATTTGTGGGATAGTGTGGTTATTGTAATAGGTAGCAATACAACTATCTTGAATTTTGATGAATTTTTTTGAGCCTTGTTGTCCAAGAAAATGAGACGGAGAAATATGGAGAGCCATAATGGAGATGCCTTATATGTATGAGGGAGGTCCCAGAACATAAATAAAAATAATTTTTCGAGTGGTAGATCTAAATCTTGAGGGATATCTAAATCTCCAGGAAAGTTTGTAAAGGTGTGCTAGAAATGCAGAAGGGAAGGGCGCTACAAAAAGGGCTTTAGATCTAAAGCTCATAAGAAAGGAAAGGGATCTAATGATGCTCCTTCTTTAGAGGCAAAACCCACCTCAGATGAAGGTGGGGATGTGTATTTGGCTTCTTCTTCAAATACACATGTAGATCATGAGGCATGGTTGATTGACTCTCGTGCATCCTTTCACTTCACTCCACATAGCGAGTGGTTTGCGAGTATAAGTATGATTGTGGTGATTTCTTCTTAGAATATGAATGGAAGGCCAGAATCGTAGGACATGGAAATGAAAAATTGAAGCTGTAAGGTGGAAGGATTAGAACACTCCTTGCTATTCTGGATATTCTTGAATTGGCCAGAAACCTGATTTTTGTATGCAATATGGATGATGCAGGTGTAAAAGAAATGTTCGAGAAAGATACTAGCAAGATGGTTTAGGGAGCACTAGTATTAATGTGAGGAGTCTGGATTGGAACTCTGTACAACATTTAGGGTAACACTGTTATTAATGGGTGCAACAGTTCTGTGGTTCTGGAAAGTGGATCAGAAATCCTAGTGGTCTCTGGAAAAAAGACAATGCTATGGAACCAAAGGCTTGGAAATATTGGAGATAAGGGCCTTCGAATACTGCATGGGAATGGTATGGTAGAAGGTATGCCTAATTTCTCTTTGTATTTCTATTTCTGTGAATGTTGTGTATATGGGAAGCAGAATTGGGTGAGTTTTCCTTCTGGTGCTAATAGGGTGAATAAGATATTAGAGCTTGTGCACAATGATGTGTTTGGACCTCTGTCAGTTCCATCACTGGGAAATTATGTGTACTATGTTTCATTCATAGATGAATTCTCAAGGAATACATGGATATATTTCTTGAGGGAGAAATCTGAAGTCTTTAACACATTTAAAGAATTTAAGGCTCTGGTGGAAAACCAGATAGAGAATAAGATAACGCTGTTGAGGATAGATAATGGTGGAGAGTTTTGCAAGAAGGAATTTAAAGATTTCTGTAAGAAGTGTGGTATGGCACGATAGAAGAATAATCCATACACACCTCAACAAAACAGATTTGTAGAAATAATGAAAAGAATGTTGATGGAAAAGGCAAGAAGCATGCTCAGTGGTACCAGGTTAGGACACGAATTCTGGGCCGAGTAAGTGGATATTGTATGTTACTTGGTTAACAGATCACCTTCATCAGTGTTGGAGGATAAGACTCGACATGAGGTATGGACTGGTATAAAACCCTGTCTTTCACATCTGAGGGTATTTGGATGTGATGCATATGTACATGTTCCAAAGGAGAAAAGGACCAAGTTGGATAATAAATCTAAAAGGTGCATCTTTATTGGGTATAATGATGGTTTAAAAGGTTACAAGCTTTGGAACCCAAAAGCAAGGAAGGTTGTGTACTGATCCAGATTTGTGCAGGAATGCAACAGAATAAACATATAACCATAAATACAAAGATGCAGTGGAAAAATCACTTCATTTCATTAATATCAAAGGACTGGAATTTGCTTACAGACAAAATGGAAATAAACTAGCTGAAACATGTCTCTCAGAAGGAATGTGGTGGCTACGAGCCTCTGAAATGAGTTACAATGAGGCTCGAGGCCTATTTATTATTTAGAAACAATGGAAAACCCTAAACATCCAAAACCCTAGCCTGAGATGACACTCTTAAAAATATGGGCCTAGTTTGGGTGAGAATGGTGACAAACTGCTATAAATCCTAAACTTTAATACGATCTCAGTTTTAATGCAATATACATAAAATTCATAAGAACTTGTGTTTTGGTGTTCAACATTAGTTGTAATTGTGTGTGCTCTAGTTTTGCCCCAAAAAATGTCATTTAGGGCCTCAAAATAGCTCCAGAAGTTTAGGAGGCGAAAAAGTGCTAAAAATAGTAAGTTGTGCAGAAACTAAAAAAATGAAAGAGACAATGTTGGGGCCGCAAGTGGAATAGGTGGGTGACCGCCAATATCCACCTGGATCATTCCTCCCCCCTTAGGAAGCAATGGTCCCCATTGCGTTAAGTTCCTTCATGAGATGGGGAAACTTCTGCTAAACTTGGTCCTTGGTGAAGCACTTTCCTTGGTGCATGAGTTGGCCATCTTTGACAACCCGATACAGTTGGATCTTCTGTTGGTGGGTGTTCTTGATTTGCATGTCCATGATACAATCTGTGGTGGCATGTTCCATGCAGTCTGGGTTTAACTCTATTGGTGTGAGTTGTTCTGCAATGTCAGAGGTGTCTAGTAGAGGTGGGAAGTAAGGACAAAGGCGGTCCACATTAAATACTGGGTGCAGACCAAGGAATGGTGGAAAATTGAGCTCGAAGGCATTGTTCCCTACAGCCTTGGTGATGGTGTATGGCCCATATCGAAACGAGCAAAGCTTGCGGTGGGGTCCAGTGAGGCGCTCCTTCTGCAAATGTAGCCACACTTTGTCGCCCACCTGGAAGTTGTATGGCGTCCGATGTTGATCATGGTGTTGCTTGTACTTAGCATTAGCTCTTTCCAATATGTCAAGAACCTGTTGGCAGATGTGTTGAATGCGGTCAATGAAGCTATTTTCTTTGTCAACTTCCAACTAGACATGAGCCAAATCGGCTTGAGTAGCCACAAATGGCATGGCTACGTCAATGGGACATAGTGGCTAGAATCCCAAGCCCACCTGAAAGGGGCTGTGGCCGATTGAGCTGTGGAGAGTTTGGTTATAACTGTGTTGTACATAGGAAAGGCTCTCGTCCTATGTGTGTGGATGCTTGGAATTGTACATGCGTAGAACGTGTACAATCATTCTGTTGACGACCTATGTCTAGCCATCTGTTTGGGGATGGAAATTTGTGGACTTGGTGAGCTTGGTGTCTAGCATTAACCAGAGGCTAGACAAAAATGTGCTAAGGAACCTGCTATCCCGATCTGATATGATAGACTGTGGGATCTAAAGGTGCACCCACACTCGTTCAAAGAAGAGTTTAGCAGTGGCTTCTGCTATGATATTCTTCTTGTAGGCCGCTATAATGGCCATCTTCAAGAATCTGTCGAAAACCATGAAAACACAGTCATTTCCTTGCTTAATAGAAGACAGGCCTGACATGTAATCCATGGAGATGGATTCCCAAGGTTTACAAGGGGTAGGTAGCGGAGTATATAGGCCTTGCTTCTTAATGGTCGGTTTGGCAATGGCACAAGCAGTGCAGGATCTGATGTGCTTCCTGACATCCTTTCGAAGATTCAGAAAATAGAAATACTTCTGTAGTACTGCTACTGCTTTCTCGACCCCGAAATGACCAACAAATCAACTATAGTGTGCTTCCCATATCATCTTAGCGTGCTCACTTGAAGGAACACAAAGGTGTCCCAGGTGACATAAAAGTGCATCTTGGAGGTGAAAATTTGGAACTTGCATACCATCCAAGAGTGCCTTGTATGTGTGGCCAAATTCTGGGTTGCTCTTGTAGAGAAGCAGCCAATCAAAAGTCTCGTGCCCACAAGAGTTGGGAATGGTGGTGAGCGCCACGATCGGTGGTCGGCTGAGATAGTCTGCAACATTATTGGGGCTACCCTTCTTGTACTTTATGTTCAAATGAAACTGTTGCAGATATGTGGACTACTTCTGATGGCGATCATTCTGCAACTTCCCTTGTGTCTGTATGAACTACAGGGGACGGTGGTCTGTGTGGATGATTTTTTCCTTCCCTAAAATGTAATGCTTCCATTGTCGACAAGCTTGCACAATGGAATACATTTCTTTGTCATAAGTGGGTTACTTGCGAACTATTTCAGACAATGTCTCACTGTGATATGCCACTGGATGTCCCTGTTGAGTAAGAACCACCCCAATAGCATAGTCAGAGGCATCTGTCTCAATCTCAAATGGCTGTTGCAAGTCTGGTAATGTGAACATTGGGGCAGAATAGAGGCGATTTTTCAACTCCGTAAACACCTTTTGTTGAGATTTTTACCAAAAGAATTTTTCTCTCGCTCCTCCCTTGGTGACTTGACTCAACGGCCAAGTGGTATGAGAGAATCCCAACATGAACCTACGATAGAAATTATCAAGACCTAGAAAGCTGCGAAGCTCTGTTATAGTGGTTGGGGCTGGCCAATCCCAAATGACTTGGATCTTGGTTGGATCAACATGCAACCCCCTTTCATCAATAGTGTATCCAAGATATTGAACTTGGGTCATGCCAAAAGTGCACTTCTCCAAATTGGCACACAACTTGTGTTGCCGCAGTGTTTGGAGGAATTGTCGGATGTGGTGGAGGTGCTCTTCCCAAGTCTAGCTGAAGATAAGAATGTCATCCAAGTACACCACTACAAATGAGTTGGTGAATGGCTGCAACATGTCGTCCATCAATCTCATGAACGTTGGGGAGCATTCGTCAACCTGAAAGGCATGACCAGCCATTCGAAAAGGCCTTCCTTGGCTTTGAAAGCAGTCTTCCACACATCGGAGGGTTCAATTGGTACCTGGTGATACTCATACTTCAAGTCGATCTTGCTAAAATATTTTTCCCCTTTGAGTTGGTCCAAAAGGTCATCAATCCATGGGATTGGGTACCTATTCCAGATATTGATCTTGTTTAGTGCGCGATAGTCAATACAGAGTCTCCACGTCCCATCCTTCTTCTGTACCAACATGATCAGGCTCCCACAAGGCGATGAACTTGGTCGGATGTGACCTTTCTGCAGTAGCTCA
Organism: Pinus albicaulis; assembly: GCA_034641835.2. Classification (NCBI taxonomy): domain Eukaryota; kingdom Viridiplantae; phylum Streptophyta; class Pinopsida; order Pinales; family Pinaceae; genus Pinus; species Pinus albicaulis. Next base: position 843,157,141 of record CM076576.1, read on the forward strand.
TAAATCTGCCTCTTGATTTCATTGTTCTCCAGAACAGAGCGCCGATAGATCAGTCCATTGGGTAGCAGCGCACTTGGGGTCAGATCAATCGGATGCTTGACCTGACAGTGCCGAGGAACCCCTGTGGGTGAGGTGAATATGTCCTCGTACTCCTCCACAACCTTGTCCATTTGTTGTTGTCATGCAGAGGAGCCCTTTCCGGAGGTCGTGGCCATAGTCTTTTTCTTTCCCTGGGGGCGGATCATTAGGAAAATGAATTTCCTGGTTTGGGAAATGAGCTTACTGCATTGTTTTGTAGTAAGAAAAGAGATAGCTGTAGGAGGTGGTACCTCTGGTATCCTGCACAACTTATTTTCGAAAGTAACAATAACAATGCGAGGCTGAGAATCATAAACAACATGACGCTTCCACAAGTATGGTTGTCCTAATAATACATCAAAAACATCAATAGGATCAACGTCACATAATACCTCATCCGTGAAGGGCTTGATGCTATAGGGAAGGCGGCACTGTTGGCTGACGCGGAGATCTCGTCCTTGGTGAAGCCACCCGATGGTGTATGGATGTGGGTGATCTGTGGTCAGCATGCCTAATCGCTTCATGGCGTCTACTGAAATGAGGTTCTTTCGGCTCCCATTGTCGACAATGAACTGTACCGAGGAGCCCTTTACCCACATCTAGGAGTGGAAGAGACGTTTCTCCTCCTTTGGATCTTCCGGTTCCTCCTTCTGGATCTTCATAGTGGCAACAGTGGTGCTGGGCTCTGAATCAATAATCTGTTTCCCTTTTTCATTCCCCTTTTCAGGTTCTGATTCAGATTCGGAGCATGCATCTGACTCAGAAGCCCTCATCTCGGCCACTAGCGACTGCTTGGTCCAACACTCACCTGTGTTGTGAGTGGAACTCTTATGGAACTCACACCACTTTCCTATGTGCTTCTTTGGCTTTGTGGTGTTGTTATTTTCTTGTGTCTTCGACAGGTTGTCTTGAGCCGCCATGCCTTGGCTTTGTCCTTTTTTCTGCAGTTTGGGATCACCTTTCCCTTGCTTTTGATTCGCAGATCCAAAGTCTCGCTTCTTTTGTTTGAAGTTATACTCAATCTTGGCAGCATACTGGTATGTCGTACCAAGCGAGGAGATGTCGAGGAACTCCATTTCCCCCTAAATGTATCTGTGCAGGAAACTGTGATACTTTAGCACCAAATGTTTCTCTGAATCTTTGATACGCAACTTTGTGCGCAGGGTATGGAATAGATTCGTCAGCTCATGCACATCTTAATCCCTTTGTTGTCACAGCATGGTCCATTATATGTACTTGTCCTCATAGCTCCCCATGGGATAGTACTGTTCCTTGATGACGTCTCAGAAATAATTCCAAGTTGGTACGACCAAGAACAGAGAGGGTTTTGTCTGGTCCTTGTTATCACAGTAGGTTTCCCACCAGTCCTTAACATGGGCGGTAGCTTTGAGGAGTGCAAAAATAATCTTCTCCCTGTCGGAAAGGTCATGAACCGAGAAACATCCTTCTAATAGATTCAACCATCTATCTATAGCATCTACATCTATTTGACCCTCAAATATGGGAATGTCAAAATTTACCTGTACCTTAAAAGGATTCACACCTCTAAAGTGGCTGCTGGATGCAGATGCGTCGCCGGTGGGCAGCCGTTGAAGGATCTGGGCAGAGTTATCGATCAATGCGTTTCTTTTTTTTCGAGGGCCTCCTCGAGAAATATTTTGATAGGAACTCCTACTCCCTCATCTTTCTTTTCGTCCCCCATGGGCATCCGTCGGGGTTTGTGAGGCTGATATTGCAAAGGTTCGACCAGATCGAGCCCTAACTCCTTACACCGCGACCTCATTGGGGACATGCAAAGAAGGATTGAGGAAAAGCAGACCGCTATGATACCACTAATCTAAATTTATGCAAGAACGCAACAGAATAAACATATAACCATAAATACAAAGATGCAGCAAAAAAATCACTTCATTTCATCAATATCAAAGAACTGAAATTTGCTTACAGACAGAATGGAAATAAACTAGCTAGGGCGCTGGTAGCTATCTCTGAGAGGAGATGTGGTGACTACATGCCTCTGATCTGAGTTACAATGAGGCTTGAGGGCCTATTTATTATTTAGAAACAATGGAATACCCTAAACATCCAAAACGCTAACCCTAGGAGATGAAGCGCCAAAACTATGGGCCCCATTTGGGTAAATTGGTGTTTCAACTTTCCGGGGACGTAACTTTGGCATACGATCTGCATTTGACATGAACCATACCTCGTTAGAAAGATCTATCCGAGGACTATAAGTTTTGAGTGAGAAACATCCATCCATGGACCCATGTTGCTCCTAGTTTTCCCAAAAAACGTTGTTTAGGGCCTAAAAATGGCTCCGGAAGTTCAGGACCTAAAAAAGTGCTAAAAATAGTAAGTTGTGCAGAAACTGAAAAAAATGAAAGAGACAATGTTGGGGCCCCAAGAGGAATAAGCGGGTGACCACCAATATCCACCTGGATCATGTACAGTCGAGATGTGGTGTTTAGAGAGGTGAAAGATGTTGTTAAACATGAATTCCTTCCAGAGGAACCTGAGAAGATATAGTTTGAGCTAAATGAGGATGAATCAGACTCTACAACAGAAGAAGATTCAGAAGAGGAAGAGCCACAAACTCCAGCTATGAGAAGGTAAGTTTAGGAAAGAAGGTAGCTAGAAAAGTATAGTCCATATGCTTTCTGTTCAATTTTTTCTTTGACTATCAATGATGATGAACCCAGAAATATCAGGGAGGTAGTGGATTCAAACGATGGAAAAATCTGGAAGGAGGCCATGCTTAATGAAATGGCATCCTTACATAAAAATGAGGCAGGGGATCTTGTGGAGTTGCAAGATGGAAGGAAGCCCATCAAGATAAAATGGGTGTTTAAGAAGAAGATGAATGTAAAAGGCAAGGTGGAGAAATAAAAATCTCGGTTGGTAGCAAAAGGTTTTTCCCAAGTGTCGGGAATTGATTTGAGTGATATTTTCTCTCTTGTTGCCAAGGTTACTTCTATTAGATTACTTTTATCTATTGCTGCTACATTTGATTTTGAGGTAGAACAAATGGATGCAAAGACAACATTTCTTCATGGGTATCTGGAAGAGGAGATCTACATAAAGAAATGTGAAGGATTTATGGTGAAGGGTAATAAAGAACTTTTATGCAGGTTAAAGATGTATTTGTATGGGTTAAAACAGTCACCAAGGATGTCGTATCAGAAATTTGATACCAATATACGGGAACTTGGCTTCACGAGAAGAAAGGAGGATCACTGTGTGTATTTTAAATTAATTGGTGATCATGTCATTTATTTGGTCTTGTATGTGGATGATATGTTGTTGATCTGAAATGATAAAGAAATTATCCAGGATTTGAAGACATAATTATTCTCCAAATTCGACATGAAGGATCTTGGTTCTGCAAACTATATTTTTCTCATGGAAATTAAGAGAGATCGGGCAAAGAGGAAGCTCTCGTTAAACCAGAGGATGTATGTCAAGAGTATATTACAGAGGTTCAATATGCAGGATAGGAAACCGGTGAAGTTTCCTATTCCTATAGGTGTAAATATATCTGTTGAACAGTGTCCCAAGACACAAGAAGAAGAGGAGAATATGTCCCATGTTCCATATGCAAGTGTAGTGGGTAGCCTCATGTATGCAATGATCTGTACTAGACCAGACATTGCACATGTAGTGGGAATATTGAGAAATTTTATGTCAAAACAACAAAAGGAGCATTTGACAAAAGTGAAGCATGTTTTAATATATTTTCATAGCACTATTGATTATGTTTTGTGCTACCAAGGAGGACTAGGATTGGATAGAGTTTTGGACATCTGTGGTTTTGTTGATGTAAACTGGGCTGGAGATCTAGACCAAAGAAGATCTACAAGTTGGTATGTGTTTCAACTATTTGGAGGTGCAATCAGCTGGATGAGTAAAAGACAGTCTGTAGTGACTCTTTCAACTACAGAGGAAGAATATAGGCAGCCACTCATGCAAGCAAGGAACCAATTTGGTTGCAGAGTTTGTGTTCAAGTATGGGGTTAGTGCAACAAGAAATAAGGATAGACTGTGATAGCCAGAGTGCAATTTTCTTGTCTAAGGACCCTAATTATCATTTAAAGACGAAGCACATTTATGTTCAATATCACTTTGTGAGAGATATGGTTGAAGATAAGAGGGTGTTGCTGGTAAAGGTGGAAACTTTGAAGAATGTTGTAGATGCATTTACGTAGTCTATGAGCGCTGAGAATTTCTCTTGGCATAGAGAAACAATGGGTGTTGTAGATTTGGATTAATGACTAAGCTCTCGTGTGGCCCCCTTCGGAAAGAAAAAAACAAGTGGGAGAATGTTGGGTTTGTGTTATATTCTTTCCACAATTATTCACACTCGCCCATGTTTTTTTGCATGGGTTTGCACATGGTTTTGGGGCATGATGGTTTTTGGCCCCTGGTATTTTGTAGATCTGGTCAAGGGAACTAAAGTTATGTTCTAATCCAAGGTTAATGGATTTGGGTTTATGAATTATTTGACATGTATATATATGTGTTGTAAAAGTAAAAGGAATATAATGAAAAGTCAAGCTGCTAGTCTCAATTTGGGATCCACGGGAAACATCTCTGTCTATATCTTTTTTATATTTTATGCTCTCGCTATTCTTTATTTTGTGTTTTTAAGATTCATTTGTAGATAATTTATGTACAAGGTTAAAACCTACAATCTGGTTGGTAGTCCAAATCCATTCAGTTGTCTTTCATGGACTATCTTTCTAGTTCCCATTTTAGGGTGTATATTTTTATTTCTACATCTAACTACAATTTTATGGTAGTAACACTCCCTACAGTTAGTATTTTTTACTGTATATGTATTCATATACCTTGAGGTGGATATATAAGAAAACATTGTCTAGAGAGACCCTAATTACTCACGTAATTTATATGATATACAAATGTGTTGCTCTCCATGTAAATATTGGGATACCCATGGTTTAGTACAAACTATTTTGTACCCCACATGGACCCCTTACCATTTTTATGTACCACACTTTAGCCATGAACTATTGAAGATGAAGTTACTCTCGTTCATGTTCAATCAACTTTCTTTCCAATTCCATGATGGTAGACCATAACTCTCTACCCCGTGGTTTACTAAATAAAAATGGTTTGAGCCAAGTAGATTTGTAAAAAGGGTAGATACAGTTCCTTCTATTGACGTATGGTTTTCTTCTTCAAAAAAGAAGAATGTTAATGATGATCATAAGGAAAAAATGTTTATTGTTAAACTCATCGGTCTTCGACCTTGTTATATCTCTGTTTTGGATTGGATATCTAACAATTGGGAAAACCATGAACATTTTGGTGTTCTACACTATGGTAAAAGACATTATAGTTTTATTTTTTATTAAAAGGAAGATATGGATCTAATATTTAGATTTAGGGCTGATTTCATGGGCTCAAGTGAAATATTTCTCACCTAATGAACTCTATATTTAAATCCCAACATGATTTCTTTTGTGCGTGTATGGATTAGGTTTCTGCATCTTCCCCTCGTTTGCTAGGGTTATGATATTTTTAGATCTACTGGAGAAAAATTGGGCAACTATGCTACTTATTCATAGGTTAAAGACAATAGATTATCATGTCCTAGAATTAATGTTGAAACGGATTTTGAAAAAGGACTCCATGAGGCAACTCAAGTTAAATTGAAGGGTTAGATCCATTTTCAAGCCTTGGATTTTGAGTAAGTCCCCTTTAAACATAATTATTTCCATGAGTATGGAAATTTCTGAAAAGTTATCCTAAGGCTGTAGTATTTGAGCCTCCTTCTATCTCAATTCCATATTCTCAATCTAATGATGAGCAAGGAACCTTCAAACAAGTTTCAAGGAAAATAAGAGTAGTTTTTCTAAGAGATATCATCCTACCAATAGGTTTGAATTTCAATAGCCCTCTCACTACTGTAATAGTTTTGGAAATTACAATCTTTAAGGACTAAAAACAAGGCTAGAAAATCCCTATCTAATCCATCGCGCCATTTTGATTAGCCAAATTTAAATCAAATGATTTCAGAGACCATCATTTCTTCCATCGAGAAAAATAATTTAAATATGGAAAATGAAAAAAATCATTGGTTTCGAAAAGAAGCAAGGAGAGGGAGGGGATGTGTTTAAATGTGTTTAATCCTACTCATATCCTTCTTATTATTATGTTCAAAAAATCAATACGTTTTTCTATCCTCCAATAACAAAGAGCAAAAATATGTGAAATAAAAAAAATCCCCAAATCCTTGTGGCCAACATTATTTTTCCTCGCACGAATCTAATATGGGTCCGTCTCACTCAAATATTTTGTTTTTGCAATAATAGTCAAAGTAACCGATATGTCTTATAGCAATAATTCATTAAAAATTGAAGAAATGTAAATCCTTGTAAGCTCAGACATTACAACTATCGTAGCAGGAAAATATCTAGAACAAAGAGAACTATTTTAACTAAAACTAGAAAAAGATGGGGATTTTGATTTTCCAAATTGCGGAGACATGATATATGAAAAGAATGAAAAGGCATTCAAATTTTTTGAATTGAACAAGTACACATAATTGTTTAGAATTCAAGGAAATAAGGACATGTTCATGATGATTAAAAATACGAACAAAGATGAAAGAAAGTCTTATTGAGAATTTATTCCAAAGAGACTAGAGTACTTCAAAAAGAAATTTCCATTCCTGTCTCTCAATGACGCAACAATAACTTTGTGGACTTTTGTGGCCCTTATAGAATAGTTGCTTAATAACATGATTTAGAGATGGAGGATATGGATATATTTTCGGAAATTCATCAAATAATAAAATCAAGTGGCATCCATCTTACTTGCCTACCTCGCTATTTAGCCAAAACAACTCTCTTATTGTGCATCACAGAAGGAAGATTTTGTTAAAATTGATGGAAATTTCTGATAATTTCAAACAAAACAGAGGAAGCAAAGTTCCTCAACTCAACACAAAGAAATGAGAGAAATCTAGACAAAGAAGATATGGAGAAAAGCTATGTTTTTATTAACCATAAAAATGACAATAAAAATTACAAACTTCTTCAGAACTACAGTTCTAGAATAACTAAAAACTCCATACTGTGTTTTTACAAACTCTGTTTTTTAACACAGATTCGTGTTTCAGCATCTGGCAGACAGTTGCTGAAACACCACACAGTCCGTTGCTGAAACACACGAACTGATTCTTGAAATAGCACAGCAGTTATTCTTGCTCCATAGCATGTGTGGCTCTTGTTTTCTTGTTGTTTTTCTACCTTTCTGCCTTCTTCTCTGTCTTTTTCTATTTCTCAAACTCTCTAACATTAAAACGAACTGTTTTTAATTACATTTATAAGTGAAAAACATATTTGGCTTATAATATTTAAAAATACAAAATATCTTCTAAAGCTTATCTGCGTATTGAATGCAGCAAGCGGTGATGCCTTTCGAAGAAATGAAGTCGGCTGTTACAGAGGCATTTAATTCTGAAAATTTAATGCACAGTAATGTGAAAAATATCAAGCATGACTTTCAGGCATCCACCTTGCTGAAATATCTGTGGCAATCAGATTTTCTGTCCAGCTGTTTTATGTTGCAGTTGGAATTAAATTCCAACACTCCCCCTTAATTTCAACTGCTGGGTTTTGTTGCATACCCAGGCATTCTCTGAAATGATCAAAGCTTTTCTTTCCCAATGGTTTTGTCAAGATGTCAGCTAGCTTATTCTCTGTTCTGCAGTGCTGCAAAACAATCTCACCATTGTTAACCAATTCACGTATGAAGTGAAATTTGGTGTCTATGTGCTTTGTCCTTTTATGAAAAACAGAGTTTTTAGACAATGCTATTGCCGAGCTATTGTCACAGTAAATGGTTGTGCCCTTTTCTTGTTTATGACACAAATCTCTGCCCTTACCCTTGACAGATATCTTACTATCAGTTCTTGTTGTTACCTCAGATTTCACATTTTCATCTAGATTGGCAAACATTGCAATATTTCCAGTCATGTGATTACTACAACTTGAGTCTAAGAACCAAAAATCTTCTTGTTTGTCTTGTGCAATGTTACATGTTAACAGCACAATCTTTGGATTCTTATCTTATTCATTTGCAAAATTAGCATTCTGCCTATTATTCATGTCATTTTTCTTTTTTCTACATTCATTGGCATAGTGCCCATATTTCTTACAATAATGAAATTGGACTTGGGATTTGTCATACTTTTGTCTATGAGCTTGATGTTTTCTTGAACCTTCATCTTGGTTCTGATTGCAGCTCCTTCCGCTTGTGCTTGCAGGATTATTTCTGCCTTTGTTTTGGCTTCTTCCACGACTTCTGTTATTTGCTCTGCCTCGACCTTTTCCTTGGCCGAAAGTGTTGACACCTAATCCTATGGATGGGTGTGCATTTGTATTTTTGTATATTATTTAATATTAGGAAATAAGGAAGGCCAAGAGTCATTGGGAGATGAATCCCAATAGCCTCACCTCCCATCTATAAGAGCATGTACATTCTTCAGCTAATACACATTCTAGTTTTGAGGAGTTACCTCCTGGTTTTGACATGGTATCAAAGCCAGCCCCACAATTGGCATTTCTGCCCTGTGGTGTAACTCCCTATCCTTTGCTCAGTCAATATTTTTTAATAGTTTTCTGCTGCTCTTAATTGCTAGACTGTTATTCTGCATTTTTTTTTCATAATATCACTGACATTTGCAGCTCCAGCTCCTGCAGCTCCTGAAAACTACAGGCTCTGTCATTCTGCAAATTGCAGGCTCTGCCATTCTACAATTCTAGCAGTCCTGCAACTCTGTCTTCTGCAGATTCAATTTCAAAATTTTTTATGTAACGCCCTTTTGGGCCTCCTTCATTCTCCATCGACCAGCGCTCCATTCTCTCACCTCCCTTCTCCCATTCACTCCTCTCCCTGCTTGCATTCCCATTCCTCCATACCCTCACTCATCTCTCATCGACCTGCGCCCTCACTCGCTCCCTCCTACGTTTAACACACCCCTTCATATATATATACAACGCATCATATTTAAAGGCTGTCATACATTCCCACATATCGCTCCAGTTTTTCAATTCCATGTGTTTACAGTCAACTCCAGTTTTATATACAATGCCATATGTCATACAGCTCCTCTCCGCCCACCTTACGCGCACTTCAATCCCACCTTCCGTGGCCTTTCGGCCCTCTGGTGTTAACACAGTCAGGAATATTGCAGTGCCGCCCCACACTATTCACCCTGCCGCTGTCTGCATCACATATATAATACATTGTATATATAACAGCGCTCCTCCAGATGTAATACGCTACCTCTCCACCAGCACTGTCATTACAATATGCTACGCTGTGTTATATGTAATACCACCTTTTATTTCGCGCAGTCAACATACAAAACCGCTCGGGCTTCAACGCAGTTTTAAATATTACAACATTCCATTGCATATATTACAACAGTCATATATTTGTCATTTAAAATCGTTGTATATTTCCGCCCCAGTTTTAAAAACCATGTTATCTACTGTCCATTGCATATATTACAACAGTCATATATTTGTCATTTAAAATCGTTGTATATTTCCGCCCCCTCCCATAGTCATATATTTAAAATCGTTGTATATTTCCACCCCCTCCCATAGTCATATAATTCCCATCCCTCATCGCTTCTTTCCATTCATAATTTTTCCCTCTCCCTTTCAAAATTCCGCCCTTTACAATACCATTCCACCATTTTTTCACATACAATTTTTTCCCAAAAAAAAAAAAAATATACATATATTTTTTTTATGCAGAATTCAGTTTATATCAAAGAGTATTTTTTTTCAGTCTTCAGCAAGAGTTTTTTTTAGCAGAATTAGTTTCCAGCAAAGAGTTTTTTAACTCAGAGTATTTCTCCAGCAAGAGTTTTTGCCCCTTTATTTGAAAGATTTCAAGAGTTCGAAGTTTTTTATAGCAGAAATTTGTTTCCTCTTCAGAAGATTTTTTCCAGCAATCTAATGCATTCTCTCATCTCAATTGTTGGGGTGGTTCTCTCTGGAAAAGAGAACTATCTTGAATGGTCTCGGAAGATTAAACACACACTCATTTTTAATGAGCTGTGGAAAGGAATCTGTGAAGGACAAGCAGAAAATCCACCAGAGAAGCCCACTTTAGACAAAGGGCTTGCCATTTGGGAAAACAAGAACTACAAGGCCTATGCCTTGATTGCAGCCTCAGTAAGTGAAGAGGTGAGTCGTCATATTTCATCATTCTCAAATGCCTATGAAGCCTTGAAGAAACTAAAAGAACTCTATGACTCACATTCAGAATTAGAAAATGTTCAATTGATGATTAAGCTGTTTAGTCTTGAAATGAAGAATGATGATCCCCTTGCTTTAGCTTCAGAAGTAAGATCTATAATGCATGACATTGAAAAAACTGGTGTAAAAATGGATGTATCCCTCATAGCATATGTGAAAGCATTATATCCGACTTACTCACATTATCTTGAGTCTTTGCAAGCAAGTGGAAACTTTGAGCATATCACCTTTGATAAACTTGAGCAGAAGTTTGCAGAAAGAGAGAAAGCTTTTGGGAAGATGACAGTCCCTTCATCTTCCGAAGAGGCTGCATACTTGGCACATAGAGAAAAGAGTCATACTCCAGATTCATCCAGAGGAAGAGGTGGCAGAAGAGGAAGAGGAAGAAGGAACTTCACAGAAAGGGGGGGCAGACAAGCTGACAAATCCCATCTTCATTGCACACTCTGCAATAGAGATGGACATGATGCACCCAAATGCAGAACACCATGGAACAAAATTGAGCAGCACAGAAATCAAGACAAAGGTAAAACCAATGACAAAGACAAAGGTAAAGCACCTAAATCCGCTCACTATGTTCTAGCACATTGTAACAATGGAGTAACTGAAAACCTCTTTGATGTTTCATTTACTTCATGGAGAGATGATTGGTTGCTAGATTCAGGAGCAACATGTCACATGACATTTAGAAAAGATTTTTTTGAAGAATTCACTGACAAAGTTGATGGAGCAATATATTTCGTAGATAAATCCAAACTCAAGCCATCAGGGCTTGGCACAGTCAGGCTTAAGTTGCCTGGTATTCCAGATCATATCCTACATGAGGTTCTATACCTCCCTGGGTTGAGGAGAAACTTGATGTCCCTGGTCCAAATCCGCCAGGAAGGACACTCCATTCACTTGTTTGATGGCAAGGCAGAGGTCAGAAAAGCATCAGATCACTCACTTTTCATGGAGGGAATAGAAGAAGGGAGACTCTTGAAGCTGAAAGGTTCATCTGCTCATGCTCAAAACTTTGCATTCACTTCACATCATGATGAAGGTACATTCCCATCAAGTCTTTTATGGCATGCTAGATTTGGACACTTAAACTATGACAGCCTTCGTTTGTTGAAGAAAAATGGTGTTGATGGATTGCCTACAATTCCTAGAAAACCTAAGGAATGTGATGCTTGTATTCTAGGAAAGCATAGCAAATAGCCATTTCATGATTCACACTCCAGAGCACATAGAAAACTTGAACTTGTTCATTCAGATTTATGTGGCCCTATGCCTATTTCTTCTGCAAATGGAGACACATATATGATGACATTTATTGATGACTACACCAGAATGTGCTGGATTTACTTACTGAAGAATAAGTCTGATGGTTTTCAAACTTTCAAGAATTTTCATGCATGGATTGAAAATGATGCACAAACACATATTGGCTCTCTACGTACTGATAATGGAAAAGAATACACTTCAAACGAATTTGAAAATTATCTTCGTCAACATGGAATCAAATATCAAACAACTGTGCCATATAATCCACAACAGAACGGTGTAGCTGAAAGAATGAACAGAATCATTTTAAATATGGTCCGCTCCATGTTATTTTTCAAGAATGTAAAATTGATGTTTTGGGCTGATGCAGTTCTATGTGCTGTTTACATAAAGAATAGGTGTCCTTCAATTTCAATTAGAAACAAAACTCCTTTTGAAATGTGGCATGGCCACATTTCTTCGGTAAAGCATTTCAGGGTCTTTGGGTCCACCTGTTATGCCTTGATACCCAAGGGTCAAAGGAACAAACTTGGTGCTAGAAGCAAAAAATGTATCTTCTTGGGGTACTCCAATACCTCCAAAGGATATCATCTCTATGATGAAGCAAATAAGAAGTTTGTGATAGCAAGAGATGTCATATTTATTGAATCTTCCAAGAGTGACAAGGTTGTTGAGCGACAACTTGATCGCCTGGATAGATTCACACATGCAAAGTCTTTCCAAGAATTTGATAATGTGATTCCACACCTTGAAGGGGGGATTCCGATATTGAATCAAACTGTGGAATCATATCCTGAAGCACTCTCTCCCCCGCATGAAGAAACAACCACGAATGACACATTGGATGATGTGATTGACAGAATTGGGAGATTGAATCTTGAATCAATCCCAACTCAGTCAAGTGACCAGCCAGGGCCATCTCAGAAAGGTCCCCCCAAATGGCTGACAAAGACACTGGAGGATGTTCATCCTGATGAGGTTGGAAAACCAGGAACAAGAAGTTCCACTCAAGAAATCGAAGGTGATGTAGATAATTCTGATTCCCCTGTTGATATGGATATTGCTTATAACTGTGAATTGAGTTTGTCTACAGATCATGAACCAACTTCCTTCAAAGAAGCCGCTTCTCATGATGAATGGAAAGAAGCGATGCATAAGGAGTATGATGCCTTGATAAAGAATGGCACTTGGAAGCTGGTTGATCCGCCTTTGGGAACGAAACCAATTGGCTGTAAGTGGGTCTACAAGAACAAGTACAAAGTAGACGGCTCACTTGACAAGCACAAGGCCAGGCTTGTGGCAAAAGGATTCGCACAGAAGGAAGGAATTGATTATGAAGAAACGTTTGCTCCCACAGCAAAATGGACCACCATCCGGACTCTCTTTGCCTTAGCAGCTCAGAGTGGATGGAAATTCCATCAGATGGATGTAAAAATAGCCTTCTTGAATGGAGATCTAAAGGAGAAAGTTTATATGTCCCAGCCAGAAGGATTTGTGATAAAGGGTCAAGAACACAAAGTTTGCAAACTTGTAAAATCCTTGTATGGCCTCAAGCAAGCACCACGAGCCCGGTATGAGAAATTGACCAAGCATCTTCTGAAACTTGATTTCAAACATTTTGATCTTGATGATGCAACTTTGTTTGTTAAGAAAGTTGGAAAAACAGTTGTATATCTTGTGGTATATGTAGATGATCTTTTGATAACAGGAAACAATGAGAGCTATATTGCATCCATGAAGAAAGAGTTGAAGAAAGGTTTTGGAATGACTGATTTGGGTCATGTTCATTACTATTTGGGTATTGAAGTAATTCAACATCCTAAATTCATATTTCTTTCTCAGAAGAAGTACATTGGAGATCTCTTGAACAAATTTGGCATGGATGACTATAAACCCTTAAGTAATCCAATGGAACAAAACTTGAAGCTCACATCTATTGAAGGAAAGGAATTTGAGGATGCAACTAAGTATAGACAGCTTGTAGGAAGTCTTATCTATTTGAGAACCACCAGACCTGACATTTCATTTTTTGTTGGAATCCTCTCAAGGTTCATGCAAAAACCTTGTGAAGGACATTGGTCTGCTGCAAAAAGAGTGTTAAGGTACTTGAAGGGGACTCAAGACTTTGGACTCAAATATACACAGGTAGGCGACTTCAGCTTGATCGGATACTCTGATTCAGACTTTGATGGCGAAAAAGAAACAGGGGTGTCTACTACAAGTTACACCATGAGTCTTGGATCAGGAGCTGTCTCATGGAGATCACGCAAACAGTCAGTTCCAGCAGATTCCACGACCGAGGCAGAATATGTGGTAGCAGCTGAAGCAACAAAGGAAATTGTGTGGCTCCAGAAAATCCTGGAAGATTTGCAGATGAAACAAATGTATTCCACTCCACTCATGATCGAAAACACTTCTGCAATAAAGTTGGCCAAGAACCCAAAGTTCCATGATCGAACAAAGCACATCAATACAAAGTACCATCTCATTCGACATCATGTTCAGGCCAAAACCATCCATCTACATCATTGTTCCACAAATGAGCAAACTACTGACATCTTCACCAAAGCACTTGGAAGAGAAAAGTTTGAAAAGTTCATATCGATGCTTGGACTCACCAACATCCCTTCGGATTAAAGGGGGGAATGTTGACACCTAATCCTATGGATGGGTGTGCATTTGTATTTTTGTATATTATTTAATATTAGGAAATAAGGAAGGCCAAGAGTCATTGGGAAATGAATCCCAATAGCCTCACCTCCCATCTATAAGAGCATGTACATTCTTCAGCTAATACACATTCTAGTTTTGAGGAGTTACCTCCTGGTTTGACAGAAAGACATCTGAGTCTTGAATGCTTGCTCGAAAGAGGAATTTGTTCCTCTACTTAGTCTGTGTTCATGAGACATAAGAGAAGCACTCAGTTCATCTACTGTGAACTGTGAGAGATCCTTTGTTTCTTCTATTGCTACCACAACAGCTTCAAACCTTAAGGGTAAACTTCTCAAGATCTTCTCTACAATCCTTCTTTCTTCAAGGATTTCACCATGAGATCTTATTTGGGTTATCAACCCAATAACATGAGTGAAGAAAGAATCTATTGTATCAGATTCCTTCATGCTGAGTGTTTCAAAGTCTCTCCTCAACATCTGTAACTTTGCAGTCTTCACCTTCTCCATGCCCTGATAGGCAGTTTTGAGAATATCCCATGCCTCTCTAGATTTTGTTGCTGCTGCAATCCGTGGGGAAACACTCTCATGTACTGATTGGAAGAGAAAAAAGAGGCCTTTGGCATCCTTCTTCCTGTCGCTCTTCAACTGGTCTCTTTCTACTACTGTCAAAGCAGCCAATGCTGCTGCATCTGCAGGTTCAGCATAGCCAGTTTCAACCAGCTCCCATATTCACTGAGAAGCAAACAATGCTTTCATTGTTATGAACCAATAACTGTGATTTTTCCCATTAAACGGTGGCAGTTGGGAATTTGTCAAACCAGTTCCAGCATCTACCATCTTAACCTGTATAAGTAAAGAAGAGATACTGACTGTATAATAAAACAAGAAAGAAACTTTCTTTGCTAGAGAAATCTCCTCAATTAAGCTTCTTACAGCTCCTGCAATGGAAAAAACAAAACTCTGTTTTTGTTTCACTGAGTGCCTAGACCAGCTCTGATACCATGATGGAAATTTCTGATAATTTCAAACAAAACAGAGGAAGCAAAGTTCCTCAACTCAACACAAAGAAATGAGAGAAATCTAGACAAAGAAGATATGGAGAAAAGCTCTGTTTTTATTAACCATAAAAATGACAATAAAAATCACAAACTTCTTCAGAACTACAGTTCTGGAATAACTAAAACTCCATACTCTGTTTTTACAAACTCTGTTTTTTAACACAGATTCGTGTTTCAGCATCTGGCAGACAGTTGCTGAAACACCACACAGTCTGTTGCTGAAACACACAGACAGTTGCTGAAACAGCCTATAGAATGCATTGCTGCTCCACAACACAGCGACTCTGTTTTCTTGCTGTTTTCTCTTCTTCTCTGCCTTTTTCTATTTCTCAAACTCTCGAACATTAAAACGAACTGCTGTTCATGACATTTATATGTGAAAAACATATTTGACTTTAAACAATAAAATAATACAAATATCTTTGAAGCTTATCAGCATATTGAATGCTGCAAGCGGTGAGAGTTAACGTGCTGTCTTTTGAAAAAATGAAGTCGGCTGTCTGCAAGCTCAATAACTTCTGCAAATTAAATGCACAGTGATGTGCAAAATATCAAGCACGACTTTCAGGCATCCACCTTGCTCAAATATCTGCGGCAATCAGATTTTCTGTCCAGCTGTTTTATGTTGCAGTTGGAATTAAATTCCAACAAAAATATTAATCATGACTATTCAGGGGATGAAAAATGTGACGAAAAATCTGTTCAGAACCATTTGTCGACGTTGTAGGTAAAAGAAATTTATAGTCCGCCACGTAATTGGCAAAGTCACTATTGAACATCTGGCTCATTCATGTATAAATAAAAATGTTTATAAATGAAATAATTAAGCTCTTTGCGTGAGTCTTCATTTCTGCTATGGTATCAGATCCAAGGCTTATGAGATCTCGGTGGTGTGGTTGTGTGTAATCTTGGAGCCAGCTTGGAAGAGCGGCTAAACACTATGTGCGTGGAGGCTGGTAGTGTATTTTTTGAACTGTAACGACTCGTTTTGAGAGCCCTTGTTATTCGTTGATAGGATACGCGCATTTTACTAGTGCGTGAGAAGAGGGCCGAGATTCACTTCGAGTTTTTCCCTTTTTTTTTGTTCTTCCAGTTGAGGGGATTCCCGGGGCTTAGAGTGAGGCGGCAGATGCCAGAAATGACGTCTCGCCCTGGTTGTAAGGGAGTGCGTTGCAAGAGCTACGAGGACACTATATGGGCAATGGAGCTGCCTGTGCAGTGTAACTACTGTTTGAATACTAAGATAGCGAAACTGTGTGGACATGCTAAGTTGTTCTGCTATGAAATGTGAAATGTGTTGTAATCACGTTGGAGTTGTTTTGCTGTGTTTAGAAGAGGTGTGGAGGAGTAGCCTTGATGGCGTGGTTTCATAATGTTGTGGACTTATCGGGAAACATACATGATGGAAAGGCCTCTCGTGAATGGTCGAGTTGTAAAGAGTTGCGTGAGGTCGTGCTTGATGAAATAAATTTGTTAATTGGTTGCATATAACTATATTTTGTTCTCAAATCAACATATATGTACCAATTCCAAAGTCGTGGATTTTGAAATAGTTTGTTTCCAGTTCTAGGTCAACTTCTGTGTTTGTGGTGTTGCCTAGGAATTTATGGCCGTTGAGTCATGAAGGCAGTTAGTTGGACGGAATAAAGTAGTGGCATGGAGTGCATAACATGTAGTGGAGCACTAAAGTACGAGTGCAGGCCATGGTGAAGTTCGGAAGACGCTGCTGATTGTGGGTAGTGAGTAAACTACTGTGGTGAGACGATCTGTCAATTTTGCGGAGATTAGAGTTTCGACACGTAAGATCTATTAGTGTGTATATCCACCTATGCCATAATAGATTCAAGATTGGTGAGTTGTAAAAAGTCAGCAAAATGGGTCAAGAGTTGTCAAAGTCGGGTTTAGTCATCCATAGTGGTGCCATTTTAATCCATCTGAACAACCATCGACAACGTTGCTTGCTTTGGGGGCAACGTGCCGAGGGTCGAAGAGCGTCCAGGGTTGTGGATGCCTCTTTACAAGTGTTTCGCTTACGAACTCTCAGAGCCCAAATACGATTTTTGTGAGACTACGAGATCCAAGGTGAAATATTTCTATGCATGGAGATGCTTCTTACTGTCGTGTAATTGAGCAGTTGTTTCCATGACCTCTCCTAGTGAATGTCGGGTAATGTTGGATATGCGAATCACTATCCATGAGAAGGAGAAGCAAGAACTATGAATTAGCTTCTTACTGTCGTATAATTGAGCAGTTGTTTCCATGACCTCTCCTAGTGAATGTCGGGTAATGTTGGATATGCGAATCACTCTCCATGAGAAGGAGAAGCAAGAACTATGAATTAGCTTCTTACTGTCGTGTAATTGAGCAGTTGTTTCCATGACCTCTCCTAGTGAATGTCGGGTAATGTTGGATATGCGAATCACTATCCATGAGAAGGAGAAGCAAGAACTATGAATTAACTGTTATACAATAATGCATTATGGATGTCAATCATCAAGAGAGCCTATCATTAGGAACTGACATTCGTGGAACTGAAGTGGAAGTGTAGTGGAAAAGTGCTCCTGATAGGAGGGGTATGCATTGGAGCAATGGTTTGACAAAAGAGACTCCAAGAGTTAGGAAGAAAACTCAAAAATATCAAGACAGAGAATAAGAAAGTAGAGAATAAGAAAGTAGAGGAATAATATGAAATCCAGATAAAATTTTGAATCAATTCGAAGAACTTTAACACACTAATGCAATATTGAAGCGATTAATGTTAGTTCTACCATTTTTTTTTGGTATAACATTTAAACTTTGCGAAATTAAAATGAAGGGAGTACTTTGGTTAAGACGATTTACCGCAATTTTCTAAATAAACCTATATAAATCCCCGAGATAAGATTAGAGGTGTAGTAGCATTGTGTCTAGTTATATGAGTTCTCGATGAAAACATTTTGTCTAGTTTGTTGCATAATTTTGGTGAAATATGTAATTCAAAAATATTTTGGCATATTCTTGGAACTAAGTACATTATGGAGAAGAGTGAGAAATATGAATTTTATTGTGTTGAAACCATCATAACTGGGATTAAGATTGAAATTATGTATGTAGGTGACAATAGAGGAGCATGTGATAGTAAGGAAACGCCCTACAATGCAATATCTAATAATGAATGTGCAACAACTTATGAAACACTATATGAAGATGAATTTTTTTGAAGTTAACATTGGTTACAAAGGTTATAGAAAAATAAACCCATAGATATACTTCTCAACGGAGTGGTAGCCTGGGCTGAAAATCAATTAGATGAACCAGATGAAAATAAGTATAAAGATTTAGTAGAGAAAAACAAACATGAAGATGAATAAGTTAATGAAATTTTTGTGTATTCGAGCCCTTAATAAATTAAACATTATTATGGATTTATGTGGGAGTATTTCATTGAATAAGACTTAAAAACTCTCGGTGACGGAAGTGAAAGTGTTAATAAAGGAGTTGAATGAATTGGAATCATCCTAGTTGTAACAAGGAGCAATACCCAGTGTTCATGATCTAGAATAATAATAAGAAGAAAGAAGTTTGGAGCAAAAAGTTCAAGTAAATGTTTCATAATTATATTGTAGCAAAGAAAATGAAAATGAAATATTTGATTCATATTTGTAAGACTAGCTGAGAGTTAGACCAAAAGGTAAGTTAACATGTAGGTTGTGATTAAGGGGAGGTGTTGGAATATTAATCACGACGTTGTTCGTGACAGTTTATGTGATGAAAAACTATGTTCATGTGTTAGCAAAGAATTATTTGTTGGCATTATAGGTAAGAGAGAAATTAATAGTCTGAAGGGTAATCGACAAAGTCACTATTGAACATGCACATAAAAACTATGTTCATGCGTTAGCAAAGAATTATTTGTGGCGTTGTAGGTAAGAGAGAAATTAATAGTTTGAAGGGTAATCGACAAAGTCATTGTTGAACATGCGGTTCACGCATGAATAAATAACAATGTTTGTAAATGAAATAATTAAGGTCTCTGTGTAAGTCATCGTTTATGATAAGGTTCATGTTTTTTATTTACAAGGTGAGATTGTGGGACCATTCCATTTTTTATGTCATCTTTTAGACAGGTTTGTACATTACTGCTGAAGGACATTTTGATTTGTGTTTGCGGTTTTGGCTTGTATTCTTAGTCCATTGATATTAGTGGCATTCTTAGATGAGAAATCTTGGGAGAGATTACAAATGATGCTCCAAATTTTGTTTTTGAAGTGTTTTTATTTTGAGTATGGCCTTAAAATTTTAATTTAATTAAAATTTAAAAAATAACTTAATAATTAATTAATAAGTGAATAGATAAAATAATATATATATATATATATATATATATATATATATATATATATTTTGATAAATAATAATATTAATACATTTAATTTAAAAATCTTATAAATTTGAAATAAAATATTGATAAAAAGTTCATGTCTTATAAACTAGATAGTGATCGACTGTATTGTTAAAACATTTTGTAATGTAAATGACAAATGATGTAATGTATGAATATACGTTGTCATGTTTATTTGTTTAAGTACACACAGAATCCAGATCTAAGATGGAATGTAGGAAAAGTTATTTTTTTCATTATAAAAAACAAATTAAGCAAAAAAAAATCGATATAATTTATTTTGAAACCTCAAACTAATACATACTAGTTTCAAAATGATATGAAAAGTTTTATTTCAATATATTATATAAAATATTTTTTGTTGCAAGAAAAAAATGAAAGAGTGGGTTTATTACACATAACCAAAACCCTCGAGTCATGTCGCGTTAGTCACCTGGTTATTTTTGGGACATAATTAACTTTTGGAGCTTTGGAAAGGGTCACATTATTGACTTTTCTTAAAGCAAAGGGTCATATTGTTGGATTTCATAAAGCTTTTCATACTGGTTTATAAATCAAACTTGACGACATTATTATTTACAAGATTTCGTGGACCATGCTGAATTTCATCCAGTCATATTGGAATTCCAAAAAAAAAAATATTAGACAAAATAATTATTACGCATGGAATGAACACCCAAATTCAGAAACGACCCACCTCCTCCTTGCCTGTCATTAATCTTTGAAAAATGCATATTCAAAATCAAGTTAAAAGGACAAGTGATTTTTTTTAAGTGAAAGACGATGTATGTTATTTTTTTGCAAGTGATATTTAATAAGCGAAATTACCTCTTCAGAGTTTAATATCTCGAATATTTATAATACATACTTAGAAAAGCAATAAAAGAAGAATTGACATATTATATCAAATTTATATTTTGAAAAGTAAAATTATTTTATGTTACTAAAAATTTGGTGATAAAATGTTTAAATTTATTTATGTGTTTTTGTATGTGTGAATGGATTTAGTTTCTCTATAAATAAATTTAATTTACTTAAGTCATGAAACACTATGATTATGAAAATTAGGAATATATTAATGGATAAGATTAACTTAATATAATTGGATGAAATATTTTGATTTTTGATGTGACTATTTGGGTGAATTTATTTTTAAATTTGGTCTACCGGTTAATACACAAAATAAATCCATTAAGAAATTCTTGACTAATGGGTTTTCATTTGGAGTAGAATTAAATATAATTTAAATTAGTGTATTTAAATAGAAAGATATAAATTTATATATATTAAATTGTGAAGAGTGTAGCATTTGCTTATTTTTATATTATATGGTTAAAGAAATATTCATGATATTTTACGAGAAAATAAGTGGTTAAAGCTTTAGTAGAGGAGTGAATTTAAGTGAATAGTGAAGGAGTTAATAGTATTATTTTAAAGTTCATATGATATAAATAATTTTTACATAGATAGAAAGGGGTTTTATAGTGAATAAAATATGGTTTTTGTTTTTCTTTTTACATGTGAAATTAGTCAAGCTTGGTTAACTTGTTAATGTTTTGTGGATTTTCAAAATAGTAAGGGAATTCAACATCAAATATTGCTTTATAGATGTTTCTATTTATTTATTTATAAAGGAAGGGAAGTAAAAGGGTCATTAGTTATTCAAGTGACCAAAGAAAAATAGTATATTTTATTGAAAGAAGATTTCAAATGAAATCGAAGTTAGAATAAATATACACGAATCATATTGCAACAACCCACAAATGGCGGTAATCTTATTATTAGAACGTGGTGATGGAAAATAACTATTAGAGTCAATGATTATAGGAAAGGAAGGAAGTTGATAAATGTAATCCTCAATAACTATATATATTTCATAAAGTTATGTAGAGAAGAAGTATACACTGAACATATAAAATTGAATGGTGTATATTATAACCATGATCA